>CM076569.1:645005177-645190586 GCA_034641835.2 Pinus albicaulis | reverse complement strand
TTTTCCTTCATGCTTACAGTAACTCCATGGATATAAAATAGTAGACCCCCTTAGTATTAACATGATGCCCTTCCCTTACTCTGGAGTAGGTTTAAACTCTATATCACACATACACCATTTCTGTCGAATTCATACCCCCCTTTAAAATTATTTTATATATTATATATATATATCATTGGTATAGGCAACCCACATATAGATATATATATCTATCCATACTCTAACAAGGGGTTTGAATGAGCACACATATATATATAACCTATATCTAAACATATCCTATGCATATATATGTACTTTGATAAAAGTATTGGCGCGCCTCTTTAAATATATAGGCAACGCATATATATAACACTACTCCATTCTTAACATTATGGTTACTCACATGTATCGGCTCATAATTGAAATCACTTATGTATTTTTTTTTGTTAAAAAGTTTATTGAACCTATCATTATATATAGTCAATCATACTTTGACAATTCCTCGGGTCGGGGGTATGAATATAATTCATGGTGCACTGTTCGACCAGTTTCAATGATACCGGTCATATGATTCCAGGGCCGCACCTGGTTTATTTATTCGGCCCGGTTTGACCTACCAAATCCGCCCTTACTGAAATTCATCTCGGTGACCCCAACGTTATAGTTACACGAGTAATCAACCATGTAATAATAACTAGATCTGCGTCTCGACGTGGTAGAACTTCCAATCCGTTCGAACTCCTTTAACCTGGGCGCGGTTTAATTATTATTTGGCTTTTGATCCCTGCATACATACTATAATTTCGTACGAGAAATGTATAACCAGCGTGTTAACTTTGGTTTTGTTTATTTTATGCAGGTCGCACCGTGCTCGCCACGACAGAGTTTAACGTATGGTTTTAGGTTTGCTCCTTTGATGGTTTTGCAGGCGGAACTGACGTCTTCCACTGAGAGGGAAGTACCTCTAGCCGGCGCAACTCGTTCTATGCTCAGCAGAACTTGACGGGTGGCTGGATCACTGTCATCTTTGACTGATACCAGTACTGTAGGTCGAGTGCTGTCATCGGTAAGGGATTATTTCTAGGTTAGCTCCTTACAATCACGCATGCGATGCGTAACATCTTCCCCTCCTGCTCTGCGCACCTTACTATAGCCTGGTACTTCGCCATCGACGTGGTTGAGTTATTTCCCAGTTGCCTCAAGATTCGCAGATTTTATGGGGCAGTGAGCTAGGGTTGTGAGGGCTTCTTCCTCTTATTAAATTGGGGTTTTTCGTGCGCGGTTATTTCTGTGATTTGGAACGGTGGCTACTCACCTATCTCCCGTCTTATGATCTACGTTACTCTGGTGCAGGGTTCTCAGTCCTCGCGAAGGGTTGGACTGCTGGTCAAGGTAAGGGTCTTTATTCTTCCTGCGTTCCATCATTTGTATGGTTTCTGGCTTTCATAGACAGAATCTCATCCGTTTACTGGTTGCTCTTGCAGAGATATCGGTTCAGACGGGTCGCTGGCGCTTATAAATCCTTGATTTATATATCGGCTACACTCTTCTTACCCTTCTACCTTCGCTGCATTATTTCTCTTTGTGTAGTGGTTTGAAACGGTGTTGTTGTAACCCCATATATATATATATATATATTTTTCTCATCAGGGTTTATTTCCCCACGCTCTCACGGTTGCTTCCAGTAAGCCCCACTGCGTAGCGACAATTTGCAGGCGATTCAATTGTTTACATACCGCCGCTGTGGTTAACATATTTTTTAGCTTTCTATATATATTTTCTGAACCATGGAGCGACTCTTGAATTGACCTACCTGACATTTGCTTGATCTATCTATAGCCAGCGTTCTGGACTGTGTAGCCAGCGCTCGAGGCAAGGTTTTGCTCGACCCTATACGCAGGTAGACCCCTAAGTAACTCGTTCAGTTGCAGAGGTTAATGCCTCCCCTTTGTTAATCTGCGTTTGCATGCAACCCATATCGTTTGCGCCTACTCGTTCATCGTCTAGAACCTATAGCATGATTTCAGTTGTATATTAAATTTATGCTTCTCAGTGGTACCGGGTAAATCATTCAGATTTACACTACTTCAACGCAGGCCTCATTTACCCTAATTTATCTATTAGTTCCAGATCAGGGTTCGAGTTCTAAATTATTTATATTCGCCCATATACTAAAATTGTTAACTCTGTATGCCGAATGTATTTAATAGTGACAGCGCTCCTCCGAATCATAGCGATGAGGCGCAGTCTGTGGTATATTAAGGTCACAAATTTCTTCATTTCAGTTTGATCATAGTTCGTTTCCTGGAAAGTAGCAACCGGCTTACTCCCGTGTCGTCGTTTCGTAATTCCATGCATAATTTCCTCATTTTTAATTATTGAAAGTAGGGGTTATGCCGTATAATCATCGTTTAATTTCACCTCAATCGTTTCTCATAATGATTAAACAGGTCAAATGTTAGAACCAATGTAAGGTTTACATTTCAATATTTTTGTTTGCCTTAGGGCTAATGCGTAGTATAACGACTAACGATCATGGATTTGAGTAGTTGCCCACTGATAAAATCGCATAGGACTAAGGATAATGTCACAGATTTCTTTCTGTCATATATAACTCGCGTCGATGTTTCATTTTAACATATCGATTTTGTATTTGTATTGCATGCTAACATATAAGTTTCGTTCCTATGTTTACATATAAGTTTCATATATAACCATGTCTCATTGAAATCAAAGTATGTTATATGAGTTTAGCACCACGTACTTACTCAACAATTTGGAGGTATATTTATATACTCGATAGTTTCTTGGTATTAGGCTTTACAGATAGAATCAATCCTTTGCCATAATACTTAATTCAAGGGTTAGAGATGAATTCAACATACAAGTACTCTATATTGGTTTTAAATACTGAATCACTTTTATAGTGTTGCTTTAATCTTTGGTGTAGTAAGAATACGTATTATAAAGTCCTTGCTTTTAAATTATATTTTCCATTTGATGTATGCCTATATGCATTCTCTAGTGCTTGACTAGAAGACCTTAATAATAAATTAAATCTTTTGCTATACTACTTGTTTCAAAGATTAAGGATGATTTTAAAAATGCAATAGATACGCTTATAACTGTTATGATAATCATATAGAATAGAACTACTTAAATGTCATATGATAATCTTACTTGCTTCTTTTTAGGTTTGTACCATGCAACTTTAGCCCTGCTATAATATTTCTCTAGCATATACCTAAGCACATAATATCACATTTGTGTCTACAGAGATCAAAACAATAATTAATCATCTGTAGAGGTCAAGTAACTTCAGATTTAAATCGACCTTGGTTTAGAGTTTCTGGAGTTTCTACTCTATGGATTTTTGGTCTACAACTAAACAGAATCTGGAAGGTGAATGCCTTAGGATGGATTCTGTTAAATGTAGTACTAACATCAATCACACCATTTAATTTATTTTTATATATGTAGCCAATTCATACCATCAGAAAATAGAATAACAAAAATTTCAGAACATACCACAATCTGCAATTGACCAACCTCCCAACCTTAGAGTCCTCTTTATCTCCCAGGACTCACCCCCGAGCAGAGATCACCTCCTAGAACAGATCAACCTTTGATCTGCCTAGGAGCAGCTTATTTAAGCTCATATTTCCCCAAAGCATGTTTCTAATTCTGCGTCCAGAATAGCAGGATGCTTTCTTTCCTGTTTAGCCTAGGCTTCCCATTTTGGGACTCTTTAAAGCTGCTTTAAGCTTTTCCTTGGCTTTTCCAGCTTTTTCTCACCTCTTCCCAACTACTCCTCTTCATTGGGGAAATTTAGATTCCTCCTCAAATCTAAATTAATTTCTTTCAAGGATTTTTGAAAGATTTTTTTGGGGATTTGTTGCCTTATCCATCCTCATGGATTTGGCAAGTGATCTCTAATTCTCATCTTGGTCATAATGCACAATCATTTTATTTATTTCCTCAAATAAAACCTGCAAATACATTCACACCATACTTATCCCTTGGGGTCCACCCCCTTAGGATTAAAGTTCAAATGTCCAACTTTAGAAATTCAACACACAAATTGGGGGGTGCTACAATGGATCAACAAATATAATGAAATATTAATACTATAAACATAAAACATCAATAAAGCAAAGAGATTATTCATATTATAAACAAAGAACATCAATAAACTGAAGGGATTATTAATATTATAAACCCAACAAATTAGTATTAGAAACAAAAATTATTAATAAACTCAAGTGATTAATAAAGTCGAAGGATCAATAAAATTAATAAAAAAAATATAAAAACCAAAGAAATTACTAAACACTAATAAATAACCCAAGGTATTATTCATATTATAAACCAAAACAAATAATAACCCAAGGGTTTAATATTAGAAACCAAAGGAATTGGTGAACCCAAGGGAAAATTTTAATAACCTAAAGGACCAATAATGCGAAGGGAACAATATTAAAAATACAATACCTTAATAAAGAATACGACCCAATATTTTAAATAGAGAGGAATTTTAAATTCATATGATTATTATTATGATAAACTGCAAGTGATCAATCAACTTTACTGATTGTTAATATTATAAACCAAATAAATTAATAAACTAAAGTGATATTCAATTCCGCCATCAATGAAACCAAAAAAATAACATTGAAATTAACATATGCTTTTTGATGTCTTTACATAAAGAAATCCCACTAAAAAATGCACTCGAAACTCTCTATTAAAGGTCGTTTATCAAATAGCCTCTTTGAGAACACAACCATACTGACCACAAAAGGAACACCAATGATCACGATACTTAACGCTTTCCAACCAATCCCTCCTTTTTTTTCTCCCAGCCTCCCTCATGTGCACATGCAACAAGTATTTTACATTCATTTTCATTTCATCTAGCACACGAAGATGCTCATCAATAAAAGAATGATGGAAGCCATGTTTTCTATCAAGCTTGTTTCAAAGATAACAAAGAAAATTGATCAGTCGAGAAATATTTGCCACCGTTTGACTATAATAGATGCCATCATTATTATCCATATCTTCATTTGAAAGTAGAAACGACAAAATAAAAATTAATACACAAAGAGACAGAAACATCTAGGCATATATATATATATATATATATATATAATAGAACACCTCGTTTGTATTGTTGTTAAAAAACTTAACCTTAAAAACGTCATTCTATAAACCTCATTAGAAATACACATTGTACATATGAAATGGGTGATAAAATTAAATGAGTGATATGACACCTATTACAATAATAAACTATAAATCACAAATTTTTAAACTTAATGTTTAAAATGAAATATTAATAATGTTAGTAATTCTATATTTGTATTTAAATTAATGTAAATGAATATATTAATTTTAGTTCAATATTATTATCAAATATAAATATGTTGTCATTGAATCAAACCACAACATATTTAGCAAACCACATTGATAAATATTTTTAGTTTCATGTCATAGGGATATGGACTTCAATCTTGATTTTTAATGATTGGCTCATATAACTGGTTGTATATGTCTGAATGGTTTATTGTAAACAAAAGAACAATAGTGACTTAAAAAAGGGAGGTGAATTGAACAACATGAAAAATGACGTAAGAAATTTCTCATATATTACTATAGTGGATCTCATGAATGTATTCATTTCATTAATACATGAAAATAATTATTATACTAAATGAAAATAGAGAGGACAATAACAACAATTAAAAAACATTCTATAAATATGTCACAATACTATTAATTGCATGTCACAATGATATGGAATTCCATCTTGATTTTTAATGATTGGCTCGTATAACTGGTTTTTTAATTCCGAATGGTTCATTGCAAGAAAAATAACAAAAACCACTTAAAAAAATAAGAAAATTAAACAACATGAAAAACGATGTAAACAACATTCCAAAATACTACTATGGATTTGATGAATGTATTCATCTCATGAATATATCAAAAGAATTATTATATTAAAATTAAATAAAGAGGGCAGTAAAAGAAATTCAAAAAAAAATTCTATCAAGAGCGAAAAGTATCAATAGTTGCATATCATAACGATATGGACTTTGATCGCTCCTCTTCTTTCTTCCTAATTGTAACATATGCACTATATTTCATCTTGGCATAACGCTAATAAGAGAAAGGCGGTGCAATGTGTAAACCATCTATTGATTTCACTTTTGATATGGCTACGAAGGTCAGGCCTTGCTGCTCTTTATTCCCGTTATCCATTGATGCTCGTTCTAAAGTCAAACCTTCTGAATTGTGAATTGTAAGAGCCCATGCCATCTTTAAAGGAATTTTTTTTCGATTTCCTCTTATCACTGGTGTGATAGGTACAATGTTTGGATATCTTCAATCAAATAGAATACCAACATACTTATTGAAAATAATAGTTGTGGACATTGGAAGCTCAAGTGGCTTAGAGTTAGGCATATAAAATATTTCCTTCACATACCCAAGTGCAACATTCACCAAACTAGCTTCAACCCACAAATTACATGTCAACATAACACGTTGGACACGACACAAAAAAACTTCGCGGTCCAGTGATCATCATTGGCACCACTGATTTCTGAATGCCTTGAATTCACAGTAATACATCATGCAATTGGAGAATTTAATGATTTCAACATGCCTGTTATGGAAGGAGACCAAATTATTTGTTGGAAACATGTGAACTAATGCATTAAAAAATCCCTTTCTCTAGGATGCAACCTCATATAAGCTCGGGACATATG
The DNA here is from genome assembly GCA_034641835.2 of Pinus albicaulis. Taxonomy (NCBI): domain Eukaryota; kingdom Viridiplantae; phylum Streptophyta; class Pinopsida; order Pinales; family Pinaceae; genus Pinus; species Pinus albicaulis. The sequence continues at coordinate 645,183,834 of CM076569.1, read as the reverse complement.
AAACTCCCAATCATCAAGAACAGGTTCTGTGTTTCTTATGTTATTGATGACTCTAAGAAAACTAGATTGTTTCTCATTACTCCCTTCTTGGGGAAATATTGTGTCAAGAGTGACAACAATGTTGAGTTTTTTCCACAAGACTTTCCTTGCTGTATTACCTGCATACAAAGGCTTATATCTCACAGAAGGTAGTTGGCCAAGGTTACCCACAAGGATGATGGATCTGCCACCAAAAGGACAATTCTTTTTCTCTGTAAATGCTTCTCGTAATTGAGCATCTATTTGCATGAATAATCTTGATCCTAAAAAGCTCATTTCATCAACCAATATATATCGAATATCCCTCATTTCTTCTTGGAATACTGCCAGTGATTGACCCTATAGTGGTTTCATATGTTTAATCGGGATTTTTAGAGCAGAGTGTTTTATTTTTGCATGTATATTGAAATCAACTATTCATGTTGGGGCAACAAGAATCAGAGGACTTTTTCCATTACATGATAGATTAGAAAGAGCTTCAAAAATACAATGGATAAGGAAATACTTGTCAATTCCTGCAGTTCCCTGAACAATCATAAGAAGAGCTTCATGAATCTCATATTTAGAAAAATACCTTAAAACAATTTCAAAAGCAAGTCCTTATTTTTCTGCCAATGAATCTGGAGAGGCAAATTTTCTATTTGAAAGGTCAACGATATCACCCCTTGATATTCCATTCCTTATAAAATTAATAGCTTCTTCATCCACATCATCAGAAATAGTTGTACTTTTCCAATCAAATGATATATCAAAATCCCTTCGACCAAGGGTGTGAAGATCAGAAACATTGACATTACTTGGTGGAACCAAGCGAGAGAAAAGTTGCCACTCTTGAAAATCACCTTCAAGATTCATTTCCTGGTTAGTAAAATCACCATCTTCTCAATCTTCAATATTTTCAACAATTGATGGATTTCGATCAACATGCCATGCTCGATATCGAAAATTCCTCTAATTTTCAACAATAATTTCAGCTGAAAGCCCAATCTCCATAGAAATGTCACGAAATGGCTTGTACAATAGCAATTATGTCCAGCAAAAGGTTTCAAATTCCTCTAAACCTTCACTAGGAATAGAATAAAACCGCGTCCAAACCTGAACAATCGCCTGAGCATCTCTATGCTTCCAGGGATATTTTTTACACTTTCTATCAAATGTCCAAGATCTTTCTATTTCTATAAAAGATATATGTTCAAGTAAAAAAGGCCTCTTCTGATGATGTTGAACAAAATTATTTTCAGATGAAAATTGCATGCTATCCGTTGATATTTTCCTTAAAACCTTTCTTCCAACATTTAATGAAACAATTTTTCAACTACAAACAACAAGAGGTAGCTTAAGCAACATATGGCATGTTTCTTGTGCTCCAATGTCACGTTCAACAGTTGTTTCTGCAAGAAACCTTCTATAAGAACATAAAGCTTGATCATGAGAGGCAATAGAATTTGCAATTCTAGTTAACATATCATGATAAATTTGAGAGCTTTTCTTTTCTTTTGATGCATACTTAGCAATATATTTCAGGACAGCATGCTGAGAAAACACTGGTTGGAAATCAACATTTGCACGCCACATTGTTAGAAGGTCAATGTTATGTACATTGAGCCTATCATCATTTTTTTCTAGGTCATATTTTTTTCCTCCTTGATCTTCTATGAACAATCTTGATTCCTCAAAAATATCCCATGGAGCATTGTACCAACAAGCGAGAATAATGCCCTTTTTGCGCAAAAAAGAATCTACACTATACTTTGTGTGCCTTTGGACATGGTTCAACAATTATTCATAATCATTATGAGGATTTCAAGAGAAAATCTTATCAGTATTCAACAGGCAAGGGTCATCATTGAGACTTCTTGAAACCATTATATTGCAACGATGTATTTCACATGGATTCCATGCAGTTACATAATTGTCAAATAATCTCTTTCCATGTTGTAAATAATAATCATTTGAAAAATAAAGTATTTCCATGTCAGGAGCTCCTTGAAACCATAGGAAACCATGGATATGTGCTGAACCTCTATGTTGCCAATCATATCTGAAGAAAATGAATACAAAGTTACTACAAAAAATATAAATAGAAAATTAATAAGAAATTGACAATGAATAGAAAATAAATTCAACAAAACATACCTGTACCAGAAGTCTTTAGCTTTAAGATATTTTTGGATAACTTCCTCTCGAAAGATATTAAATCTATGGTGCATAAATGTGGCAAAAATATGAGGGTACTGGATAACATTCTCAATTTTCATACGATGCTCATTTAAGGAACAAGAATGTGAGGGTATAGGCATGAGGCTATGTAGCTTTGACCACTTTGTGTCAGCTGCAGTCAAAGTAAAAAACAAAGATGGACATCCCAACTGAGTAATCATGTAATTAAATTTAGCCCAAAATTTAGTCCAGTATGCCCTTGTACCTCTTAGAGAAGACCCAAACCACATAAGACGCTCAGCCAACTTATTATCTGGTAAATCAGAAAGTTGCTTAGGCAAGTTTTCAATTGTTGTCGGTGAGATATGATGTAAATTTTCCTTCACAGAAACTGAAGCAGTTGCTTGGCTATGATGCCTCATTATCATGTTCAATAGGTAATATCAGAAGCGAGGATGGCTTTCAAACCTCTGATCATAGTATCTAAGAATATGCAATGCATACTCATGGAGTTCAACAATACAAATGCATGGTTGCAGCCAATCAACATCACCAGTGGGGAAAAATATGGGGAATGCCATATCTAATAACCCCTCAGTATTATATTCATTCACTGGAGATGTTCCAATACTGGGCCAATCCATTTCATGAACATTTGAAGAATAAACATTATCAAGAAATGCTCTAATTTCGTCCACTTCTCTCCATTCATTGGGTAGGCGAGAAAGAAAAGAAGAAGGATGAGAGGGAAAATGCTCAAGAGGAAACCCTTCATTATTAGCTGCATTGATATTAGATTTTGGAATGTCACAATCAATAAATTTAAGCCTATAGGAGACATCTATTGATCTTTCGGGAAGAGAATTCACTAAATCATAGTCAATTACAACATCTCGATAATATTGATCACGTTCAATTTTGAAAAGTAATGCAGCTATAACTCGAGATCTTTTTACATAACATTCATAATAGTTAGACTGAGCAGCATGTCTCCTCATAATTAGAAAGTCAAGATCCTCAACATGTCGAGGAAGACTTTGTGCAATTTTACAAATATCTTGGGGAAAGCTAACTGTCTGTCCGCTATACTTATATTGCCCACCTCGAGCATGTGTCACTTGCATAATAGGATTTACACGTGCTATTAAAATTTCTTCAACTTGAGTAAGAACTCTTAAAATATGAGGTTACTCACTAGGATCCATGTTATTATAGCCAAAAAAATGATGTGAACCTCATTCACTCTTACATCGTCTGCAAATAGGTCCTACATAATCTCTCAAAACCTGGATTCTAGGATATGATTCTTGGCATATGTGGCAGATTTGGACAACTGACAACCTATCTATATTTTCTCGAAATCTTCTATGCACTGCAACCATGTTTTCATCAAAATGAATATGTTTGTATTGGTTCGACCATGTGGAGAATGATGTGGAAGAGTATAATTTCTTCTAAAGTTTACTTGATTTTCAGCACCATGAGATTCCCTTCCCAAATTTGAAACATGTGGAACAGATCTATGACATGGTCTTTTGAAATTTATGGTCTGCATTTCTGGAACTTGAGAGGATGATAAGGTTTCTTTAGCATAATTTTTTTTTTAATTGTATGTCCAAATAATTAGAATTGAAAAAATGAAAAAAAAATCAAATTTATTCAATATTTACATTTGTTTGGCGATGTGGATGAAGTGTACGAGATGGTTGCTTTTCACTTCTAACATCAGTAGATAGAACATTTGGGGAGTTAGTTTCAACGCCTCTATTCAAATTAGTTGTTTCCTATTAAAAATAAATAAAATTCTTTATAAAACTAAATGTCCAAAAAATAAAGATTTAAAATTATACAACTAAGAATAAATGAAAAAAGGAGGAAAATATCAAATGCATTCAACATTTACATTTTGATGGCGATGTGGATGAACACTATGACATGGTTCCTCTTCACTTCTAACATCAATATATGGAACATATACGAAGTTAGTTTGTATGCCTCTATTGAAATGAGTTGTGTCCTATTTGAAGAAAATAAATTATGCAATAAAATTCATGTCTAATGTACCAAAAATTCAAAAAATGAAAAATCAAATCAAATACATTTAACATTAACATTAGTCTGTCGATTTGATTGTCGAGGAGAATGCAGTGGAATGTTATGACGTGCTTCATATTCAATTCTCAGCTTAGTAGATGGAAGACTTGGGGAGATAATTTCTAGACCTCTATTAAAATGAGGTGTATCCTATTCCAAGAGAATAAAATACCTTATAATTTTAGTAAAAAAAAAATTAAATAGAGGAATGTAATAAAACAACGACTATTGCAGCAACTGTAAAGATATCATTGGGTTACCTCCATTGTTCCTCGCAAAATGCTATCAGGGATGACTGATTATGTTCATGGGACATCATTATTTTAGGAAGGGAGATTGGAAGAGAGGATGTTTCGACCAAATGGATCCAAATTATCAAACAAATGGCCAATCAAACTATCATCCAAGTCATCACATAGACTGTCATCATTGCCTCCACCATGGATATTTTGCAACCTTTGGCCTTTCTCACCAGATAAAATTGCAGAGACAAAAGGGTTAGGGTGAAAATTTGCATTCACGTTATCAATATGATGTTCTTCCCTATTGCGATATGTTTCCCCAATATTATGAAAATTTTCAAGAGAACATCGACAAACAAAATTATGCTGATAAGGAGCATATTCTAGCAATGAACTATCAAGGGGAAATGTTCGTTCTATGATATAATCCATAGTACAATACTTACAAGGAATCATAAAATCATTTTGAAGAGTTGTTTCACTTGTTCTTCTATGATATGTAGCTCTCATATGCTCATTTACTGTGTCCTTATTTTGTTGATACCGTAAACGACGAATTTCATTGGACTTGTCATGTGATGCTAGTGACTGATTCCTTTTTCTTGTGCGCTTGCTTGCACCTTCAAATGAAATGTCTACAACGAATAATAACATATTTATTATAGAACAATAAACATGGAACATATAATATACCCAATATACATAAACAAAAAATAATGAAAAAGGAACAAATCTTTTTTCCAACCACATAAAAAACTTAAAATCATATACGGTATTTTTCCAACCATATAAAGTTATGAAAACATAAAAATGATTTTTCCGAATGGCTAAAAATAAAAATGGATTTTTTCAAATGGCCAAAACAAAAAAGGATAAAATTTCATGTCTCATATTATAATTGTAATGGGAAACCCATATAAGTGGAACAAAATACTAAAATAATTATATGAACTTGAAATATATCTAAATATTTGGAACTATATACCATCAAAATATAAATTTAAATAATAAAATTAACCTAAAGATATAACATTGTTTGAGAATCAATGAGAAAAAACTAATGGAAACACCATGTATAAAATAAGTCATGGTAATTATAATTATAAAAACAAAGAAAAATGGATAACATTCAAATGCAATTAAGAGAACTAAAGGGGACACAAAAATAAAAATTTTCATGCAAATCGCAATGGAATTCAATATCCAACATGTGATACATACACGTATAGAAGACACCCCATCAGAATGGAGCCATATAAATATCCATAGAATTGTAATTTTAAAGTCCTAGCATACATACCCAAAAGTATGTAAAGTAAAAAAAAAAGGAAATATTTTCCACGATGAGAGAGAGAATATAAAATGACTAATAGCCTAAGACTCCATGTCCATATCTAATGGTGGAATCCCATCAATAGAATCCATACGGGGAGCAATTGAAAACAAAATTGCAAACTCGATCAAATCATTGCACTCCTGCAACGTTGGAGACAAAAATCCATGCATCTGTTGATTAGTTGAATTATCAATATCTGTTGGGAAGCAGAGGCCAGTCATCATGTCATATAATAGGAAAGGAACTTCACTACATTTGCACATAAGAACCACACCTTGGACTGTTCGAAATGGAAGATAACCAGGACATTTGATATTTATATCTGTAGACATTTCTTCCAATAACTTCCATCTGAAGCCCCAATCATCCTCAAAGTAATCAATTCTTCATTCAACACACAGGTGACCAAATTGGAAATTATTTATTTCTTCAATTGACCATACGGAAATGGAGCCATCATTGATAAGACATATCAACTGATTCTTGCATATTGCAAATGACATACATCGTATGTCAGTGATTGGAATAAATGAAAATTCCATTCATTTTTTATTACATCAAACCAGTAGATTGTATACCCATATCGAGGATAATATTTATACTCCATGTCGAGATAGAGCCAAAACAATTTAATTTTATAAAACACTCCATTCTGAGTGGGTGAAGTGCCACCAAATGGAAGATCATCCCTTCTCCAAACCCTATCAAGACTGCTGTAAACATAAAATTTAGACTGCATTCTATCATAGATATGTTTTAGAACAACCCAGTCATATTTGTTGCTGGTTACATTTTCCAATAACGAAAACAATCCTCAGTCTCCAATTCGTATTCGCCCAATGTTTTTTAAGGCCTTTGTAAATGGATTCATTACAAAATAGTTTCGTGAATGGGAGAATTATGTTGGTAAGGATAAAACTACTATTGGTACAATAGTAGACTCTACTTTGTATCTTGAATCTATGAATCGAAAAATAAAACAAGATATGTGCCCATTTTGATTAAGGTATACAACAGAAAAATATTTTTCTTCATTATTGAGGAAATTGACCATAAATCCAAATTCATTTGTACATATATGCTTGCAACACAATAAGAAATAAGGGTTTTGCAAAACATTCTTCCATTGCTGAAAAATTGTGCTAAACTTTATCACAAGCGATAAAGGGAGCCAAAGGAAGACAATTTCAAGAATTTCAAATGGAATACAACTCCAAATAGCTGGATCCATGATAAAACAAGGAAATCACCTAACATAAAAGAAAACACACATGATATCAACAAAACAATTTTCAATTGATGGTGAATAGAATAAGAAATATAGAAAAGCAATTTTCCATTTACAAATATAGTAAAATGCACATATACATAACGTATAAAATCATATGAGCCACAAGAAAATTATTACAATAGTTAAAAAGAACTCACAATTTTACTATTAATTTTAATAAGTATTTTTTTTATGTATCTATTAATGTCTATGTTTAATATTGATGTAAATGTTTGATGTTCAATATAAATATTAACCTAAAACAATTTTTTAATATTAAAAAGCTTTATCTTATAAACCTTGGGTTATAAAATAGCATAATGTTACATGGACTAAATGATATGAAAATACCAATTTTTTTAATTCTATTGTCATTGAACCTAAAAAAACATTAAGTTAAATTCCAATGTCATAGAACCTATGTAAACCTAATGTTATCAATCCTATTTTTTAATGAAATATCTATATTGATGTTTAACCTCAATGTTCACATTAATGTATAAATGCGAAATTTATTTTTATATATATTTATATGTTTAACATTAACATTTTTATTTATTATTAATATTAATTAACATTAAAAGAGATATTGATATTTAATTTTAATATTAATAATTTCTTATTTAATTTGAAATATTTATATTTATTATTACTGTTGATATCAATCGATATTAATTTGAATAATATTAATGTTAATATTAAATAGTTAATATTAATAATACAAATATTAATAGTAACCAAAACAATAATGTATAAATGTGAAATTGACTTTTATATAAATTTCTAAGTTTAACATTAACAAATGTATTTATTAATAATATTAATATTAATTAACATAAATATTAATTAACAATAAAGAAGATATTGATATTTAACTTTTATATCAATAATTTCTTATTTAATTTGAAATTTTATATTTATATTTATTATTAATGTTAATATCGATGTATATTAATAAATTATTAATATCTCCGGATGCGGATGACACCCGGGCATGATGGGACGCCCGTCCCAAGCCACATCCCAAGGGCAATGGCGTGGGGTGGCCATGTGGCCTCCCACAGAGGCATTAATGTTGTCATTAAGTCTGCCACCCTGTGATCAATTAATTATATTCCCTCGAACCATCGATGCCCTGTGAACCTTCCCTAGTTCATTATGGTTTTCGATTATGAGTTTGAAATGCTGTATGGCGAGCACTCTGTCTGTAGAACCATTGTCGCGCGAAGAGGCTCTTGCCCCCCTGCCTGTGCCAAGCCAAGCGCTCGAACGCAGACTGGTAGGCGTTGTGTGCTTCTTTTTTGTTTGGAAACTATCTCGGAGTGTCATTTTTTGCAAAGCAGCCTCTGTTGTTTGAATTCCCTACATTTCTCCCCCAGCTCCTCTGTGCCGATTCTCCTCCGTCCATCCCACCAGCGACGCTAGGAGATTTTCCCTGTCATCATGCCCAGACTGCGCCATAGGATGCGATGTTGACGCGGGAGCAGTCGTGGCCACGCCATCCGTTCTCAGTCCTCCCCTAGCTCGGATTCCTCCTCCGAGGACTTATCCTGTGACCACATTCCTGAAACGCGGAGCCGCAGGGGCAGAATTCATTTTAGCGAACATTCTCACCCCTTCTCGAACTCTTTGCCTCCCCATGTGCCTTCTACCGCGCCTCCTATGCCTTAGGCTCTCCACTCTGGTGCCTCTCTCGCCCCCTCTCTGTCAGCCTCCATTCCCCTATGACAATCCTCTCAACGGGTAGAGTTCCATTTTGATTGTTCGTTGGTTAAACTGGTTATTACTGCCTATGTCATGGTCACTATCCGGGAGGAGACAGTCTTCGCTGCACCCCCCTCTGTCGATGCCCTTGGTCCCTCTGTCGTTATCCCTGGCTTCTCTACTGCCCCTACTCCCACGCCTGCAGAAAAAGCCAAGGTATCCTTGGCACAGCTGAAGATCGCTGGTGATGATGTAATGCAGGTTCCGGTGAAGGAAGACAAGGGCAAAGATACTGCGACTCCCTCTACATATGATGGCGGAAGCAGCGATGACTAAAAATGCAGAATCGTGGAGGAGCCTCCTTCTCTAGCCAATGATCAGTAGCTGGGAAGACCTTCAGTAGATTTTGATCCTACAACCCAGGTTTCCTAGGCTGGTTTTTGTTTTCCTGTTTAATTTCCCTCTGCTGGTAGAGTGGTCTGTCCTTTTACTTGTTTTTTTGTCAAACTATTTGTCTCAAATGTCGATTTCCCCTATGAGGGTGGCAAGACTTAACTTTCAGGGACTGGTTTCCCCTCTGTGGGCAGTCCAAACTCTTGGTTTTCATGGCTATCAGGCCCTGCTCTCAGGCTTTCTTAGCTGAGGCAATGGAAGTTTTGTATTATTATGTTACATATCAATAGATTTAGAATTACTCAGAAGAAAAAAAGAAAAAAAAGAAAAAAAAAAAGGAATATTAATATTAATATCAATAAATATTAATTTCAGTAATTAATATTAGTCATCAAAATATTTATAATAGTAATAATATTTATATTAATATTAATACTTTATATGTTAATTTTAAACATATATGTTTATCAATGTTTATTAATATTAATAAAAAGCTTAAATATTGAAAAAATTAAAGTTAATAATAAGAAAACTAAATAATATCCAATAATATTCATTATGTGTATTACATGAATGGCCCTTTTTGTATATGGATGAATATCACTCATACTTCAATATTAATTTTATAAATTTTTATAATGTATTATATAACAATTAAAAATCAATTCTATAAATTTTATATAATTTATTATATAACAATTAAAAAAATAATTTCATAATTATAATAAATATATATTAATTCAATTTAATTTAATTAAGTTACAAAAAAATATAAATATAAAAATGTGAAATAATAAACATTTTAGATGTTATTGATATAGGTTGCAACAATAATATAAATTGTATTAATTGCATTATATTAATGTATAAATATATTGATAGTATTATATATTAATAATTATTATATTAATTAAATCAATTATATTATATTAAGAATATCAATATTAGCAATAATATTAAATAATAAAATTTAAAAAATAATTTTATAATTATAATAAATATATATTAATTTGATCTAATTTAATTAAATTATAATATATATATATATATATATATAAATGAAATAATAAATATTTGAGATTTTATTTATTGATATAGGTTGCAACAATAATATAAATTATATTAATTGTATTATATTAATGTATGTATATATTGATAGTATTATATATTAATAATTATTATATTAATTAAATTAATTATATTATATTAAGAGTATCAATATTAACAATAATATTAAATAATAAATATTTATAAATAAATAATATTAAAATTTCTTTAGTGAAGAGTAATGAAAAGAAAAATTATTTAATATATAGTAATATATATTATTTGTATCACATGATTGGCCTATGAATGCTAGTCATGCATCAATATTGATTCTATAAATTTTTATATAATTTATTATTTAATAACTTAAATGATAATTTCATAATAATATTAAATATATATTTACAAATATAATTTTATCTTGATAATATGTATTTTGGGGGAGATTTGTTCCAATGGGGAGACCCTGCGTAAATATGGAATAATATATAACTAAACTATTATCAATATTATCACAGTTTTTGTTTATAAACCAAATTCTAATTCTTATGGCCATGCTGCGAGTGATTTGGGAATTAATAAAAATGAAAAATTATTCTCTAAAACCATACTGTGTATCCTATGAAGGTGTAATGAGTCTATGCATATTTAACATTCAAAACTTACAAATGAAATAGAGGAATATGATAAAAATATGAAATAATAAACATTTGAATTATCAAAACAAATCAATTTGAGCATTTTTCATTGACCATGATTATCAAAACAAAGAGGGCCTTAGTTTTACATACCTCCCACTTTGTATTGACACTGTTAACAATTTCGTAAAGCTTTAAGGCCGAATATATGGCACTGAACCTAGTTATACAGCAGAAGCTCCACGTACTTGTTTACGAGTCAATCTATTATATACCATTCAAAATATGAAACTCAAGAAATTTCGCTGAAATTTTGGAAAAACCAATGAGCCAAAAAATTATACTAATGTGGATATCAAATTGAAACCTGTGAAGAAACAATGTGTAGATCATGTTTATGAAATATGAAATGAAACTTGCAACATGTCTTAATTTGTTCAATTTCTTTTTAAATAAACTTCATATAGTATACCTATATAAGAACACCCAGCATATCCATGCTCCTTATATACACAGAGGCATTGTGTTGGTTATAAACAATAGACTATTAGAAAATAAATTAAATATGAGAACTTTTTTATGTTCTAATTTAGAACAAAATGTGTCTCACTCAGAGAAGAACATACAATTATACATTACTAACAAATATAGAGATCAAAACAATTGTGAGAAAGCAATTACAAATTTTGACGCATAAGGTTATAATTTTTTCAGATGCGAAAGAGGAACGTAAATGCAAAACGTTGTGAAGTTTCAATCCCAGTAAGATGTCAAAATTAAATGGAATATACAATTATATATTATGTATCAACAATTAAAAAGTGAATAAGAGAGTTTTCTAGTGTAGCAAAGTATATTGTTATCATACGACGGTCTAGTCATGAACCAAAGAGGGAAAATGGTCATGAATCAGTAAGTTAATAGTATGAATAACTAATAGAATTTCCAAATGAAAATTAAGTATTTTAAAATCGGGATTTGGAATTTACCTATTCTAGAGGTAAATTCGTGGACTGAATAAATTTATTTAGTCAACCAAACACTTCCAGGGAAACCCATTATTTACAAAATTATATGTGAACTTAATAATATAATACATGAGAAACACATGATTCACAAAATTATATTTGAACTTAATAATATAATACATACAACAATTTCTGACAAAGAAATAACTCCAATAAAATTATATATTTGATTCAAAAGCTTGTAATGGATAAATAAGTATACTCAATCAACCTCACACTTCCACTGGAAAACACAGTGAAGAAAATTTTATATGAACTTAGTGATTTAAGACATATAAAGAAATGTAGTAAAATTTGTATTAATAAATAAATATATTCAATCAACCCAACACTTTGAGGGAAACCAATGATTTACAAATTTATATGTGAACTTAATAATATAATAAATACGACAATTTCTGACAAAGAAATAACTTTAATCAAATTATATATTTTATTAAAAGGATTTTAATAGATAAATAAGTATCCTCAATCAACCCCACACTTCCACTGGAAACTAGTGAAGAAAATTATATATATAAAGAACTGTATATGGATTTTAGCTCATGAAATTGCAATTAAGAACCGGGTGTAAACAATTGCTAGGGTATTTCTACACAGAAATAATTGTTGATAGATTTTGGTTTTGAATATGGGCTTTCAACAAATAGCATTGAAATCTCGGGGAGGGATTTCTCGTTTTAATTATCAATTTATTTATCATTTTAATTATATATTTTTTAATCCAATTATATTTTGTGAACCTTGAATGTTCTCATCAAAACTGCTGTTGCTAATCTGTGTTCTAAGAATGCCTATAATCTGCAGTGTCCAACATCCGAAATGTGAAACTAAATGGAATTTGGCCAAATCGAAATCAATTGAATTTGAAGCAAAGAGACATTATTTGAATTGATCATAATCAAGTCGTGGCAATAAAATAAATTAAAAATAAATAAACTATAGTATAGGCCCTTCTGATGATGCTTCTTGTGGAATGTAAGATGCTTGGAGATTATGATGGGCATATGTTTGTCAAGTTGAGAACTTAAGGATTAATATGGAACCTATATATTGAAACTGCAACTTATATCATTTGGAAAACTTGGTGAATCCTAGTTGGCCTTTTCCAGCGACTCCGATTTTGTCAACTTGCTCTGATCCATCATATTCTGCCATGGACCCCGAAAAATTCATGATAAACACAGCTCTCTGTGTACTAGGTTAAGTTAAGCTCAGTGAACAATCAAATGAGAATTCATCACAGTCAATAAGAATAATACCAATAGAACGAGATCATATCATAAGCTCACCATGAGAACGAGAATGGCCATGTAAGAGATTCATGCATTTTGCTATAATTTCTAACAACCATGGGATCAACATGATCTGCAAATTGCTCGTAAATTTTTTTTTTTGAAGAATTGAATGTTATGCATAATGTGATGCAAAATGAATGTGATTGCACTGTTGTCCGTTTACCCCTCCACCATAAGAGTGGTTGGGGAAATGGGGCATAGAGATTTAATTGCATTTCTAGGTTTTCACCTTCAGCCCAGGCATTTCACTCTCCCTTCTTTTCACTAAATGAATAAGAAACTGAATGTGAAATGTGTAATGCAAAGCATCACTGAGTGGAATGTGTGGTGATGAAACCAACAACCATAGGATAGACAAAGTGTATATCGGTTATCTCACTGTACAACAGAGCATTTTTAATACTTTTTAGAAACATGTTATTTAAATATTTTTAAACAGTAAAACAATTGAAATTTCTTTAATTTAACCCATTAGATTATGTATAAAAATATTTTCACACTATTAAATGCGGACATTTTGTGTTAAACATTCTATTGGAAATATGGGAATGTGAATAGAAATAAAACTGTCTATTCTCCATAAAGACAGAATCTCAACTTGCAATTTAAGAATTCCCTCATCAATCAAGAAGGGCGAACGATAGTTTAACGTAGAAGAAACTCGACCAGTTGAGTTAACAAATATTGAGAAAGAACGAAGAGAATGTCAATATATAAAACAATGAGGTACATATAATGAACACTTACCTCGTTATCAACAATTCTTGAAGTGCCGTGGACAGGTTGAGGGAAACTAGGGGTAAGGTTTCCAAAACAGAGAAAAATTTCTGCAAACGAATTGATAATAATATAATTTAGAAAAAAGATAAATGAAAAATCGTATTTGAAATGTAATAGAGATAACTAAAAAACCCTAATAAAATTCTAAAGTAGGGAATTCCCAAATTGGTAGTGCGTACCTTCAAAATAAACAATGACCATTGTCAAGGGTTACGAAATCCTATTAAATCGATATCAAATTGAAATGAAACCTGTGAAGAAAAAATTTGCAGACCATGCAAATTGAATGCAAATCAATGGAGCCACAACACTGTAGAGGGGAAATTTGAGGTTTCGATTACATGCTAGAATAAAACATTAGAGAAATTGAGAGCGTTGGAGAATTTGAACCCTCACGCATTGGAGGAAAACGTGGAGCCGTTAAAAGTTTCATTTATCCTCCTAATTAATGCAATTCAATGCAACCATGACACGTTGGAGGAAAAAAAGGTTAAGGGTTAACATTTCAGTTTCATTTGTCCTTTGACTTATCCTTCCATGAACAAAATTGTTTGAACCCATATCATTCCACTTGTTAATCTTGATAGGTGGCAATTAATAAATGGTATAGTAAATTTTTAATCAATATTTGTAAATTTTTAATTTAAGTATGGTTTAATCATATCATTTAGATATGTAAGTGATATGAAAATGAAAGTATTTTTGTTGTTGTTCAAAGTATTCATTTCCATTAATTTAAGTGTGCAAAGTGTTTGAATAGTCTTGCAAGTGAAAAAAAGTGTTTTTGATAACTGTTTATGAATTTTGGTGTGAGGGAGTGTTGTTTAAATTTACTATTTAACAACTTTAATCTGAATTAAAAAGTAGAGTAACTTCACCATAAACACACAACAACATGATGAGGCAGTTCACCCCTCCTGGGCTACATCTGCTGGGTCCAAGGCTCCCAATGGGCATGTCCTTGATATATTATGATTCTCAAATTGGTAATATAGTGAAACGAAGGTATGAAAATACCAAAACAGCTGTAAAAATGAATCCAGAATGCATAAATCAGTATCAATTGACTTTTGTTCCACCTCAAATGGCTAAACATAGCCCAATACAACTCCAACACCCTCTAGGTCTTGATGGCTCTCCAAGATTCTATGAAGTAAAAATGGCTATAAGACATCTCTGTTGGCTCTAAAACCTATTCCACTAGCTCTGAAATTCTGAGAATACCTGAAATAAAATAAAAAAATTCGTCCAAAAAGGATCAGTAATGGAGAAGTTATGACCAAAACTGTATCTGCCCAAACTGGCCTAAAAAACCTCCACCAAATTTGGATTAACTGGAGTTAACTCCTCCAAAATAGTATTCCCACCAGAAACGGGAGCTCCGCTCCAGAATTGGTGGAATTTTTTTATTTAAAAATAAGTGTTAGGTGGGTGAGGTCACATGGACCATAGCCCAACCCACCGGGTTAACCACCAAACCAACGATTTCATAACTGTGGACGTAGGCTGCTAAGATAACCCCTGCAGCTTAACATGCGAACAACATAATAGTCTGCAACCACTGGAGGTCTAAGCGAAGGTTCTGGCCCATGGTTTCATTATACGTAGGGGTCTGGCCCTTAGGGGTTGGCCCCCTTTTTCCCACCACTTTTGAATGTCAAACTTTAACTATGCCATCAACCCCCTACATATTAGGAACTACATGTATGGCTCAGTGGTAAGTCTTACGGCTACTGGGCGGAGGTTTGAGGTTCAAACTTGCGAACATCCAAAAAAAATTTGAATGCCAAATTTACCATGACCTGGGGCCATGTGGTGGGCTTTGGGCCTACCACGTGGCAATCCCTCATTGGTCCGAAATTAACCAAGTCAATCCATTGCGTAATCTAAACTTGACACTTGTCGGCCACTGATTGGTCCTCAGGGAATATTCTATGGAATATTCTAAGGAATATTCCCAAAATATTCTGAGGAATATTCCTGGAATATTCTTTTTTTAATATTTTCCAAATTCAAAATTGAACCCTGATCAAACTGATTTTTGAAGGAATTTGGAAATTTCAAAGTTGAATAACTTTCACATATAGTGTCGGATTTGACTGTCATTCATGGCACCAGGATCGTATTGACGAGGCCTATCCAGTCGTTCTGGTTTCAACCAATTCTGAGCAGTTCCAATTTTAAGCAGTTTTTCAACTTAGGACATGATCACCTGATCACACCTCCCCATTAGGAATATTTTGGACCCCAAAAGCCTTCAATTAACTCTTAATAAGATGAGGGTATAGGTCCCTCACCTTTTCCACCTCAATCCACTTTGCCTTACTCGGTTTGATGTCTTTAATACCAACCTGTACATAATCAACATTTCCCCTCCTTGAAGTGCATGTCCTTCTGTCAAGGATAGCATCCTCTTTCAACTCATCCAAAAATTCTGACGAGAAATCCTCTATGGATGGCAGCTGAATGTCACTTTCATAATCAGAAATTAAAGGAGGTTCATACAAACGTAAATTTTCCACATTCACAACAGAATACATTTGCATGTATGAAGACAAATCTAATTGAACAAAATTATTTCCAACTTGTTTAAGGATCTTGAATGGACCATAACGAATAGGCTTCAACTTTTTACCTTCTCCTTGCATTCTTTCCTTACTAATATGCAGCCATACCTCATCCCCTTCTTGAAAATTATGATCAATTATGTGCTTATCATGTCTCTCCTTGTACTTGCCTTGACTTTTTTCAAGTTGTTCTTGAACCTACTGATGTATGAGCTGAATTCTTTCAATGAACATGCGAGCTTTGTCAATGTCACTATGCCCATCAATAGTCACATCCTTCTCAAAAATGAAATCTAAAGGTGACTTAGGAAAATACCCAAAACAAGCTTCAAAAGGTGAAGTATTTGTAGAAGAGTGCTTGGCTTGGTTGTAAGCATGTTAAATGTAATGCAAGTGCTCATCCCAAAGCTTGGGATGCTTGCTGCAATAACCTCTCAAAAGATGTACAATGGTTTTGTTCACTACCTCTGTTTGGCCATCTGTTTAAGGATGGAAAGCAATACTTTTCTTCATCTTGGTGTCCATCATCTTCCATAAATTGGACCAAAAATTCCCAACAAATCTAGAATCCCTGTCACTAACAATAGTAGTAGGCAAGCCATAATGAACCCATACATGTTGAAAATATAAATCAGCAGTTTTTTCAGCAGTTATAGATTTCTTACATGGCATAGGAATACACATCTTGCTGAAACGATCAACTACTACATAGAGATAATCATGTTGCTTTCTAGATAATGGTAGCCCTCCAACAAAATCCATAGAAACACTTTTCCATGGTATAGAAGGTACCGGCAATGGCGTATATAAACCAAGCTTCATATTGCTAGGCTTTCTTGTAGCACATAATGAACAACCTCTAATGAAACATGAAACACTATCTACTATGCGAGGCCAATAACAATACGTCTGTAAATGTGCCACCGTTTTGCTTACCCCGAAATGTCCAGCTATAAGAGAAGAATGAGCTTCTCTCATGATGCTTAGTCTCTCCCACTGTGGTATACATAGATTGCCCATATGAAACAACAAATTATTATGAAAATAATAATTATTCTCCTCAACATGATTCCCTTCACTCAAGTTAGCATACACATCCTTAAAATCAACATCTAATGCATATTGTTCTATGTAGCTCTCATGTACAGTATAATCATTCTTAAGTAAATTACTAGCACTAATAATAGGTCTTGAAATCATATCAGCAACCTTATTGTAAATACCTTTCTTGTACCTTATTACCAAGTGAAATTTTTGTAGCAAGCCCATCCATCTAAAATGTTTTGACTGTTGCAATTTACTTTGCGATTGCAAGTACTGTAAAGGCTGATGGTTAGTATGAACAACTGTTTCTTTGCCCATCAAATAGTGTTTCCATTTTTTGACACTTTGTACGAATGCATACAAATCTTTATCATATTTATGATAATTCACAACAGCATCATTAAATTTCTCAGAATGAAATGCAACAGGCTTACCATGCTATAAGAGAACTGCACCCATGGCGTAATCACTAGCATCTGTCTGAATCTCGAATGGTTGTCTGAAGTCTGGTAATGCAAGGACTCGAGCTAAACTTATCTTCTCTTTCAAAGAATCAAAAGATTTATGTTTCTTGCCTTCCCATTGGAAATCACACTTCACACTAGTCACTACATGCATAGGAGCTGCTATGGCAGAGAAGTTAGAAATAAACTTCCTCCAATACTGAGCTGCACCCAAAAAAATTCTTACCTCTGTAATGGATTTGCGAGTAGGCCAATTCAAAATGGATTCTACTTTGGAAGGATCACTTCTCAAAGCACCTCCTCCTACTATGTGTCCCAAATAAACCAAAGAAGTCTTCCGAAATTCACACTTTTACATTTTAAGAAATAACTGATTTTTCTTCAAAACATCAAGTACTTTCTTAACATGCATGACATGCTCTTCTCTATTCTTGCTGAAAATTAAGATGTCAGCTAAGTAGACAATAACAAAATCATCAAGAAAATGATGTAAGACATCATCCATTACACGTATGAAAGTTGCAGGTGCATTGCATAAACCAAACGACATAACAAGCCACTCAAAGAATCCTTGTTTAGTTTTAAATGATGTCTTCCAAATGTCACTTTCTGCAATTCTAACTTGATGATAACCACTACGTAAGTCTAACTTAGTGAAATATTTAGCATCTTTCAGCCGATCCAACAAATCATCTATCCTTGGAAGTGGGTAGTGATTCT
This sequence comes from Pinus albicaulis, assembly GCA_034641835.2. NCBI lineage: Eukaryota > Viridiplantae > Streptophyta > Pinopsida > Pinales > Pinaceae > Pinus > Pinus albicaulis. The sequence goes on along the minus strand of CM076569.1, from coordinate 645,165,010 downwards.
TTACCATTATTTTGTTCAATGCCTTGAAGTCCACCCACATGCGCCAAGTTCCATCTTTCTTTCGAATCAACACTATCAGTGACCCACATGGTGAAGTGCTTGGTCTTATGAATCCTTTTTCCATCAAGTCTTTAATTTGCCTCTTGATTTCAGCATTATCCATGATAGACAAGCGGTACATGCCAATGTTAGGAAGAGGACAATCTTGATGTAAATGGATTTCATGCTGAATCTCCCTTTTAGGAGGTAAACCTGTCGGTTCCGAAAAAATCTCATGATGTGCATCAACTACCTCATATAAATCTGATTTAATCTTGGAATCATAATTTTCAAATGACTCATGATTCATATCAACCTTGGGCTTAACCATAAGAGGTACAAAACTCTTACTAGAATTTACTAGCCTTTTTACCTGTCCCACATTTACCATCGCTATATTTGCCTTCTTACAATGTGCTCTGACAATGAATTCCTTGCAATATTTAAAGAGATGATACTTATTTTCATTACGATGGAAGATCGCTTTCCTATCAAATAAGTAAAGACTTCCCAAAAAAATTCCTGATATATCAAGTGGCACCACATCAAGTTCAATTGTGTCAATAAAGTGTGTAGTTATGGCGAATCGCAATATGCACTTTATTGAGACTTGTAAGTTTTCATCCTTGCATATCCACCCAAGTGGATAAGGCTTTGGATGTGGAATGGTCTCAAGTTTAAGTTGTTTGACCAAGTCTTTTGATATGAGATTTTCTTGTGACCCACTGTCAAACATTGTGTCAATTTTAGTATGTTTTGAGACTACCCTCACATGGAACAATTCAATTCTTTCTTCCTCATTAGGAGTTTGTACATGACAGTTTGAAGAACTAGTGCTTGGCTTAGTTTCAGTTTCCTTTCCCTTCATACTTTTCAAGTCCATGGCTGCAATTTTGGTTTCATCGCCTGAATCATCACCTAAATCTTTAGGTGTAGTTGTAGTAGCTACAGTTTTCCTCTTTCCCTTGTTTTTGTTAAACTGAGTTCTTTTTCGAGGATGTAGTTTCCAACAGTTTTTCTCTTCATGGCCCTCTCTTGAAAAATGTTTACATATAAATTTTTCAACCTATTGTTTGATAGATGCATTCTTTTTGCCTTTTCCCTTAAAGATTTTATCTTTGTTCTTCCCTTTGAAAGGCTCGTTTCTACCCTCATCAAAAGTGTTTTTCCCTCTAGCCTCTAGATGCGTAGCTTGTATACAAACTTCGTCTAGACTAGTAGGATTGAACATAAGGATAGTATGTTTCAGGTAACTGTGCAAACCACCTATATATTTCAGCAAAGTATCTTGAATTTCTAGGTCTACCCCTAATAAGAGTGCTCTTCTCCTAAAATCTTGGGTATAGTCTTGCACATTTTGTCCGTTAAGCTGTCTAAAGTTTTTCCAATTCATTATAGCCTTTTGTAGATGAGCTAATGGATAAAATTGCTTCTTGATTGCAGTAATAAATTCAGTCCATGATAAATTAATCTTACCATGTTTCTTAATTTCATCCTTGGTCTTGGCTTCCCACCATACCAATGCTGCTCCATCCATTATCAGCGAGGCTAGCTGTATCTTGGTGTCGTCATCATGAAGGTTTTGAATCCTTAAATAAAATTCCAATTGTCTGATCCAATTGTCAAGTTTCTCTGCATTGACTTCACCTTTAAACATAGGCAATTCAAATTTGACATCAAGCTTTAAAAATGTACTTTTACCAGTGGTTTGAGACTTATGAGATTGATTTACCGAAGTCGAGGAAGACGATGTAGAGGAAGAGGATGAAGATGGGGATGGTGGATCACCATTTCCTCCATGTCATTTCTTTGATTTGTCATTACTCTTCTTTCCTCCTGAGGAACCCTTTCCTTCTTTCTGGTTTTTAGACCCTTCTCCAACAATCCTATCATTTCTTTCTTTGTAGAGTATCCTCACCATCTCAGTCATATCCAAGAAATCTTTCTGGAATACCTATTCTTCTTCCTTCGGATCCATCTCTTTAGGAGCTTCTCCTTCTCTTGAAGACATGCTTGAAGCTACTTCTAGGGCTCTTGGAGGTGGTTCTGTGACCCTTCTTGGTTATGGATTAGTTTTTGCACTAACCAAGTTTCCTTCACCTCTCTTGAGTTTAAGCCTAGTAAGCATGAAAGCTTGCAAACAAATAACTTTAAATTTGCACAAAAAAAATGCTGAGTAAAAAACTCTAGCTTCTAAGGCTCTAATCCCAAGCTCCAATACCATCTGATCTGAAAATGAAAGTATTTGTTTTGCTGCTCAAAGTATTCATTTCCATTAATTTAAGTGTGCAAAGTGTTTGAATAGTCTTGCAAGTGAAACAAAGTGCTCTTGATAACTGTTTATGAATTTTGGTGTGAGGGAGTGTTGTTTAAATTTACTATTTAACAACTTTAATATAAATTACACAGCATAATAACTTCACCATAAACACACAACAACATGATGAGGCAGTTCACCCCTCCTGGGCTACATCTACTGGGTCCAAGGCTCCGAATGGGCATGCCCTTGATGTATTATGATGCTCAAATTGGTAATACAATGAAAATAAGGTTGAAACAAACCAAACCAGCTGTAAAAATGAATTCAAAATGTAGAAGTTAGTATAAATTGACTTTTTTTTTCCACCTCAAATGGTTAAACATAACCCAGTACAACTCTAACACCCTCTAGGCCCTGATCGCTCTCCAAGCTTATATGAAGTAAAAATGGCTATAGGACATCTCTGTTGGCTCTAAAACCTATTCCAATGGCTCCATAATGCTGAGAATACTCGAAATCAAAAAAATATTTGTCCAAAAAGGTTCAATAATTGAGAAGTTATGACCAAAACTGTATTTGCCCAGTCTGGCCTAAAAAAACTCCACCAAATTTGGATTAACTGGAGCTAACTCCTCCAAAATTGAATTCCCACCAAAAATGGGGGCTCCACTCCAAAATTGGCGGAACTATTTGATTTAACAATAAGTGTTAGGTGGGTGGGGTCACATGGACCACCGCCCAACCTGCCAGGTTAACCGTCGAACCAACGGTTTCATAACCGTGGACATAAACTACTAACATAACCCCTGCTGCTTAACATCTGAACACCATAATAGTCCACAACTGGCAAAGGTCTAAGCCAAGGTTTTGGCCCTTGGTCTCATTATACGTAGGGGGTTGGCCCCCTTTTTCCCGCCACTTTTGAATGCGAAACTTTAACTATGTCGTCGACCCCATACATATTAAGAACTACATGTATGGCTTAGTGGTAAGTCTTACGGCTAGTGGGCAGGAGGTTTAGGGTTCAAAGCCATGGACCTCCAAAAAAGTTTTGAATGAAAAATTTACCATGACCTGGGGCCACGTGGCGGCCTCTGGGCCTACCACCTGGCAATCCCTCATTGGTCTGAAATAAACCAAGTCAATCCATTGTGTGATCTGAACCTAACACTTGTCGGCCACTAATTGGTCCCCAGGGAATATTTTCTGGAATATTCCAAGAAATATTCTCAAAATATTTCAAAGAATATTCCTAGAATATTCTTTTTTTAATATTTTCCAAATTCAAAATTCAACCCTAGCCAAACTGATTTTTGAAGGAATTTGAAAATTTCAAACTTCAATAACTTTCACATACAGTGTCAAATTTGAGTGTCGTTCACGGCGCTAGGATTGTATCGACCAGGCCTATCCAGTCACTCTAGTTTCAACCAATTCTGAGCAGTTCCAATTTTGAGCATTTTTTCAACTTAGGACATGATCACCTTATCAACAAGTAAGTTAGTGGTGTAGATTTGATCAATTAATTTATTGGCGACGACGAGAATATACTGGCATCTCCAAATTTACACCTTTTGATCAAAATGATTAATTGGAAAATGATTAAAGTAGCCAATTCCAATAGGGAATTACGCCTGTCGGCGTAAAAATGTTATACACCCTCTCTATTGTCTAGGCTCTAGACCTACCATTATATAAACATTATTTTATCTTGTCAATATATATAAGTCTTATATTTTTATTATTTATGAACTGCGTGCTTATTAATATTCCTTCGAATATATTCGATTGTATACAAGTATTAAACACACATATAACATTTTAGGGCTATGTATATGGAATAGAGTTGATTTATATTATATCCGACATTCGTTTCGTTTCTAGACTTTGAATTCAACAACTAGTGTAGCTTGCTTGTTCTCTATAACTTATTATAATTGGTCGATTGATGGTATAATATATTTTCTGTAATTTTTTACCCAACCTCTTTTATTCCACTGTTTTTTGAAATAATAGACATATTTATTCTAGTATAATGTAATGTTTATACCAAAGACTCGTATATCTATAATTTGGTATTTCCATTAGATTTAATTTCAGTGTTTATCCTTCTTAACATAGATTTGAATAATAGGATATAATTTAGCTATGCATGAACCAGGTATTTTATATTTATTTATAGACATGAATTCATAGTGAGAATACACAGGTCAAATATATTCATGCATAATTTATTTCATATATAGCTAACTCTATTCTCCCTATGTAAATCTCCATATTCATCTATTTATTTCAAAAATATATTCACATCACACACACACTTATGGAATGGAATATGTAAACATTTTTACATTAAAAAATCTATACATGAACAAAATGCCTCCATGGTAGGCCTCTCCACAGTCACACCCCATTTTGAAAATCCAGATAGAAGGCCTGCAACAACCCTCATCTGCAAAGATTCTTAATGAAATATATATATATTCATTTGTAACATAGTACATGCCAATAATTATAACACCGTCTAACTAATTATTAAGCAAGTAAAACACAACTTAATTGTTCAGTAAACAATATGACTATGAACCAGAGAATGACAATGGCTCTAGAGGCTCGTGTACATAAATATCACAAACCTGGGCCCTCAATTCACTTTTGAACATCATGTTGTTGAGCTCGACCTCATGGATCCTACATGCAAAGGTGCATTTCACATTATTGAGGGTTTTTGAGGAGAGAACACAAAAAATGACACATATCCGAAACACAAATGGCCAAGAAACCTACGGCGATTCGCACTAACTTGACCAATTCATGCCACACACGCAAGGACATCATCCAAACAAGAAATTGATGTGAACCTGTCCATCTGAACTGGACACACATCTGACGAAACTCACACCACACCATCCCAACAACTTTACACAACAGTCAATAGCCCAAGGTCGTGTCTTACCATTTAATGTTGAGTGGGTGGTATAGAGTGTTTTAGGTTGGAAATCAATTTGAATTGAATGTAATAAAAAAATCTAAGTTTAATGCATTGTATATCATTCTCATTACCATTGAATGTTGTATAATGTTGTATACTATCCCCATTATGTTCGCAATATGCCGGGGCTTTAAAATATTTGATGCTCGCACTGTGCTCAGTTTTATAACATTATTTGAAGTGATCGTACACTCTATTGATTAACAAATAGTGAAGTACTTCACTGTAAATGGTATTTAAATGGTATTGTAAAACATCATTGTACAATAATACTTAAGTCCACTTAATCTAAGACTTAAGCCTTAAGACTCTAGAAAAATAATATTAAATTAATTAAAAAAAAATTGATTTTTTATAAGGTCAACATTTATAAAAAAAATTATATATATAATATATTAAATATATATTTTCAATATTAGACGTTAACATAAAATTAAATTGCAAACTAAATTGAATATATATATATATATATATATATATATATATATATATATATATATATATATATATGTCACCACACATATATTTCCGTAGTTTCATTTCAGAAAAAAAAAAAAATCTAAAGTATACATATGAAAACATAAAACTCATAAATAAATTCTATGTTATCAATAATCATTCTACATTCTAGCTCTAAGGATTTTTCATTTATTTCCATACCAACATGTAAAATATAACAAAATTTCATCTAACCATAGATAATTTTCGGGAAACACTGAGCAATCAAGCACCTTCCTCCCGAACGTGAATTGCCTCTCCAATTCCCCCCAAGGTAAGGTCCCTTTTCCCATCTTAATCAACAACTCCTTTGATTCATAATTGGATTTCTTTTAAAAGTTTCTTCCTACCCTTTTGTAGCAACATCCTATTTTAAAGTATGCTAGCCTTTCAGCTTGGCATTTTTTTTCCCGAAAAAGATTATTATATTTTTCTTTAAAGCATGTCTTTCTCTACTACCGTAATTTATTCCATCCCACTCAGTATTTATCTCCAACTAAGTGATTAAGATAATATTTCTCTCCCATTATGTTAATTTTATTTCTTTTAATTTTTTTCTCTTGGTGATTTTTAGGAGACTTTTAAGGAAGGTCCACCGTGTGGACTTGACCACCAATAACTAACAATAAGTATTGTAAAATCTAGTGCTCTTTCTTGAATATTTCCAAAAAAAATATTTATTCACTCATATAATAATGCAATAGTTACATCATCACCTAAATCTCATCATGGCTTCCATTCTCATTAAATCCAATAATGGTTCAATGGGTAAAACAATAAATGTTTAAAAATTAGAGCCATAGCGGTGTTAGGTCTTCCCACCCTTTTGATAAACACCATCCTCGGTGTTTCCTCAATTCCAACTCTTTTGAAAATGGAAAGATATGGCCTCCTACATTTCTTTATTCCTTCCCACCATAATCTCTTTAGTACTAAAGTGCTTCCAGTGCACTTTATATTGAGTGATATCTCAGTTCTATAGTAAAATATATTCGTGTCTTCATTGCATGGTCATTCGATAGCATGATCCATAAAGTTAAACAATGTGCTTCCCATTTTCATTCATGAATTTCACTAAATTAACATCAACCTAATGTTATGAAACCAACTCCAAAAATAGAAGAAAAGAGAGATCAATGCCTTATAATTCAGTCACTTTGAGGGGGAAACCTCCTTAACATTACATAAATGAACAATTCTTGGATGATACAAATGAAAAAACCTCCTTCTATATATAGGAGTCCACGGGGTCACAATATAATCCTAGCCGGCCTAACAATAATAATGTAAGGGCACAATAATAACAATATGGGGTTTACAGGGGTACACCAATAAAAATAAAGGGGCTACACTAACAACAATAAGGGAGTACACTAGTAATATAGGGACCTAACATGCCCCTCTCCTTCAAAAAAGTGTTGTCCCCAATTCCTGAGTAGCTGTGGATGCTTCTATATAAAATTCTCATCCTCCCATGTAGAATCTTCAGTGGGTAAGTTCATCCATTTGATGAGATACTTTGAAATTGATCGATTTCGTAGCTGTCGAGTTCTTGTTTTCATGACTGCTTCAGATTCCAATATGATTTTTCCTTTCTCATCAAGTTCTGTAAATATTGTTTGAATAGGAAGTGTGTCTCCTATAAGCTTCTTTAAGCATGAAACGTGGAAAACTAGATGCACTCGCGAAGAACCAGGAAGCTCCAATTTGTAAACCATAGTACCAATATTTTGCAACACTTTGTAAGAACCATAGTACTTTGGTGATATTTTATTATCCTTCTTAGATTGCTTGAGGGATATTTGTTTTTATGGTTGTATCCATAAAAATACCCAGTCTCCTACATCAAAACATCTCTCATTGCGATGTTGATGTACCTGTTGTTTCATTCGATTTTGTGCCAAATTTAGGTTATCCTTTAATAGTGTGAGAACTTGTTTTTTATGCTCGATGTGATATTCCACTGCTTTAACCTTAGAATTTTCTCTTAAATATGAAGTGATGGATAGTGGATGATACCCATAAAGTTACATAACTAGGGTAATTTTTGTTGCAGTATGGAAGGAAGTGTTATACCACCATTTAGCTAATGGTAGCCACTTGACCCATTGTGTTTGTTTATCATATCCAAAAATACAAATATATCCTCACAAACATTTGTTCACTCTTTTAGTTTGACCATGGGACTGAGGATGACAAGATGAGGTATAAGCTAGTTGAGTACACAAACAAGAAAATAATTCCATCTAAAAATTTCCATTAAAAATGGGATCTCTGTCGCGAACAATAATATTTGGGTTTCCATGTAGCTTTTGAATTATTTCCATAAATACAGTATAAATTGTACTTTCTTTAAATGGATGAGATAATGCACAAAATTGAGCATACATGGTAAGTCTATCAACTACCAGCATGATGAAATTCTTTCCTCCGGACTTAGGTAAAGCTGTGATAAAATCCATTGAAATATCCTGCCAATGTTGACATGGAATGTATAAAGGTTGTAGAAGACCTGGGGTCCTAATTGTCTCAAATTTATTTTGCAGGAAAACCAAACATTCTGCCACCAAATTTTGAATATCGAATTTAAGGCCATTCCAAAAAAATTCTTTCTTCACCCTGTGGTAATTTTTTTTAAATATCGAGTGTCCTCCTAAAGGAGAAGTGTGAAATTCCAAAAGAATATTTTGTTTTATATGGGAATTATTACAAAGATATAAGCGATATTTGCACCATAAGAAATCATTTTTACAACTAAATATATCATATATACTAGGATCTTGTTGCAAATTTTGAATGAGTGTCCACACTTCTTTCTCCTTCTTGCATTCATCCCTTGCCTCAGTTATCCAATCTGGTTGGATAATAGAAATGTCACAAAGCAATGCTTCAGCCTCTTTATCCTTTCTTCATAGTGCATCTGCAACAACATTTAGCTTCGCTTTTTTGAATATGATTTCAAAGTCATAACCCAACATCTTTCTGACCCATTTTTCCTGCTCTTCTAAAGATAGTGTTTGTTCCAAAAAGTGTTTAAGACTATCATGATCAGTTTTTACCTTGAAGTGTCTTCCCATTAGGTAAGTTCACTATTTCTTTATTGAATGTAGTATTGCCAACATTTCCTTCTCATAAACATCTTTCTGTAAATACTTTCCTTTGATTGGAGGGCTTTAAAAAAAAATGGGTCTTTCTTCTTGCATTAAAAAAACACCAATTACATTTCCTGAGGCATCACATTCCATAATAAAAGTTTTTGTGAAGTTTGGCATAGCTAAGACCAGTGCTAGGCACATTTCCTCTTGAATATGTTCAAAGGCCTTAGTTTCTTTAGGAGTCCATGAAAATGCATCTTCCTTCAATAATGTTGTTAGAGGTTTTTTATTCTCCCATAATTCTTAAAAAACTTGCGATAATACCCCTTTAACCCGAGAAATCCTCGCAACTTTTTTATGATTGTGGGTACTTTCCATTCCTTAATGGATTTAATTTTGTTAGGGTCTACCTTAATACCCTGGTGAGATAAAATACGACCCATATATTCTACCTCTTGTACTCCAAAGAAGCATTTGGAGGTTTTTTCATATAATTGTTTCTCCTCCAATATTTTGAGCACCCTATCAACATGTTGAACATGATGCTTCCAAGACCTGTTTTAGATTAGTATATCATCAAAAAATACTAACAAAAAATTTCTAAGGAAGGGTTTGAAAATGGAATTCATCAAACCTTGAAATTTATAAGGTGCATTGGTGAGGCCAAAAGGCATTACCAGAAATTCATAATGACCCTCATGAGTTCGAAATGTTGTTTTTGGAATATCTTCAGTTCTCATAAATGATATCCATATAATTCGTCCAATAATTCATCAATCATATGAATGGGAAATTTATCTTTAATAGTGATCCTATTGATCTCCCTATAATTCAGACACATGCATCGTGATCCATCCTTCTTGTGCACCAATACTAGTGGAGCAGAGAAATATCTTTGACTAGGTTGAATTATACCAACCTCTAACATTTCTGCCATCATAGGTTCAATTCCACTCTTTTGGACATAAGGTTATCTGTAAGGCTTGATGTTTTTAGGAACACTTCCTAGAATCAAATGAATAGCATGATCATAATCACAAATAGGTGGGAGTCCTTTCAGGAGCTTCAAACACCTTTTAATGGTTGTCCAGGAGTTTTTTGAGATCTGGAGAAATAGATAATTTTGATGTTGGAACTTATAGTGAGCATACTTGTGCAATTACGCATCATTTTTCTTTATTCAAAAGCTTTGACATGACATTAGAGCTTATTATTTTTCCCGGATTCCATACGATACCCTATAATTTGAATTCCTTTCCTTCCGAAAAAAATTTCAAGAAAAGTTCTTGAAAATTATAAGCTACCATCCTGAAATATTATAACCATTGTACTCCTAGTACAACATCAACACCTCCCATTGGAATGGAAATCATTGTACTATTCAATACATATTCCCCCATGTTTAGCTTGATGTTATGGAATTTTCCAGAGAAATTTATAGTTCTTCAATTTCCAACCATCTCTTGACGTTCTGGTGCTGGGTATAGGAAGCAATTCAATTCCTTGGATACCTTACAATGAATAAAATTATGGGTACTACCCGAATCAATCAACAATATCACCTTTTTCTTCTTGATATGTCCTTCTATATTAGAGTTTGAGGAGTGGTAATTCTTGCCAATGCATCACATGATATGGTCAGACTCATTTCTTATTTCTTTAGGGTTGGTTACTGGTCTATATCCTCTTCATTTGAAGTTTGTTGTTCATTTTCTTCCTTCTCTTCACAATCTATGTAAAATAATTTATTCTCAACACACTTATGAACTTTAGTGTATTTGCTATCACAACTGTAGCAAAGCCCTTTTCCTCTTTTATCTTCCAATTGTTGTGGTCTCAACCTTATAGGTTTTGGAAGTCTAGGAGTAGCAACACTTACATATTTATAGATGTGAGTGGTAGGCTTCCTTGTTGCCATAATTTTACATTCAATTTTCCTTGCCAACCAAAATGCCTTCTCCAATGAATCAGGCTCCCAATGGTGAACCGCATGTTCAATGTTATCCTTTAAAGTCCCTATGAAGACATCAATATCGCATTCCTTTGGAATATCAGTTACCCTTATATTCAATTTTTGGAAGTCCTCAATGTGCCCCACCAATGAACCCTTTTGTTTGAGACTTATCAATTGGCTAAAGAAGGTGTTTCTCTTTGTGTCCTCATAATGTGCTATCATTTCCTTCGTAAATATTGACCAAGTGATAATTTTTTTACGGGAGTAAATCCATAGATACCACACAAATGTAATTTTTTCTAAATACAAAGTTTCAATGCGTACCTTTTGTGTGTTTTGCACATTATAGAGATCAAAATATTGCACCATTTGTAGTGTCCATGTTACGAGATCCTTTCCATCAAACTTCCTCATATCAATATTTGGAATATGGTGGGTCTTCCATCCAATGTTTGAGTTTATGAAATCACGATTAACATTTATTTTTTTCTCATCATGAGTTTCCTCTACTATCTCTTCACCATTAGGAATCATTTCTTGTATCAAATTTGTCAAACCTTCCTTCAAACCTTCCATTAGATCACCCTTCATGTCTTCCATGTTGACTTTCATTTTTTCTTCTATACCATCGATCTTAGCTTCCATTCCTTTATTTAAACCATCCATATTAGCTTCCATGCCTTTCTTCAAACTATCCATATTAACTTCCATGCCCTTCTTCAAACCATATATCTTAGCTTCCACGCCTTTCTTCGAAACTTCCATTTCATTTTTTTTGGCTCTTTGCGAGAGTGAAATTTGATGCACTTGCTCTTATAATTTTGATATATCATGCTGGACTTATTCATGTTCACGAGTCATAGTAGATTATTTTGAGGGATTAACGGGTTTTTAATTCTTTTTATGGGGAATTTTAGAACCCAATACTAATATCTATGCTACAATAAGCCTATAACGTCTCCCACCCTCTCTACAATTTTTTTTTTCCATGCGTTCTCAATTTCAAGAATAATTCCGCCAAGGGATATAGTATCAGTTTTTTCTATATAATTACTATCTTGTTATATCATATTTCTTTCCCCACTATGATTATTGTGTATACATATACCAATATGTCTAAAATCAATGCCTATTTGTTTTTATTACCAAACAATTTGGTATAAAGGGTCTTTGTATTATACACCCTAGTAGACATACATCTCATGTTTGATTTAATACAATTGAATCATTTGGAATTAAACTTATTATTAAGTATATAATGGTGTTCTTAAATTTTTTCACATCGGCCATGGCATCTCTCGAATTTTAATGAGCAACGAAATTCCCACGTCGTGAATCCATCATTCTATACCCAATACATATGAACGTTGGCTTGATTTTATTCACATGGGGATATATCTATACCTATATCGATCTTATGGCTAGTTTATGAATTTGTAGCCCAGGTTTTTAAATTCACAATGCATGTGTCAGCGTCATCGAATATGTTTCTTGTACATGTTATTTATGGCAAAATGAATGTAAATATGGATGCCTTTAGCTTCATAGTACACTTACTGCATCTTTGCGAAGACGATTTAATGTGTTTTGGGAATTGAAACGTTATATCAACTCTCCACGTCAACTTACGTAAGGCTTTCTGTTGATTTGTGTTGAGTTGAGTTGGATTTCATCTCGTTCATGTTCAATGGTATGGATCCACGTTTGCATTTGCAATTGCCATGCTAGACTACTATGGAACCTATGCAATCCACGCCACACGAGCAGAGGTACCGTGAAATTCATTGTATAGATTGTCAATTTAATGTTGAACAACCATGTTTTAAATGCAAATTCCATCCATTAGATCCATGGACTCACCCTGGAATTTTTTCCACTTGGACGACGGAGATTTCCCTATACCATTAGGGTTTCGTGATTGGGGTTTTTGGGGCCATTTGTATAAATCTTGCACTAAATTTCAAGACTGTTCTTTTGTCCCTCATTTGTTTTGCGCTACTCATGGTGCCGAGCCTCTACATGTTGGAGAAGCGAGGCATTCTCTATTCCAGGCTTAGTATTCCTCTTTCATCGTCTCACAAGGCAGGTATAATCATATGAGCCCTATGCTATATCAACTTGTGACACTTTTATGATTTATGCGTATGTTAATACCTTCAAGTTACAGTATTAGACCTGAGTTTTTGTCTACGCCATTTCTTTCTCTAGTGCCGTTTACTAATGAGGACTCATGGCTTTGGATTTTCTTACTTGTATCTGGTTGCATAAATTTCTCACAACGTTTTTCTATGCTATTATAGAATTTTCATTTCCAGATGATGACATTTAACATTATTATCCCTGCGTTCTTGCTAGGAATTACTCGTTTTTGTCATTATTGCGTTGGTGAGGGTCATTTATTCCATCCGACGAATTATCTGGTTCCATAGCTGCCAGTTTCTCTTCGGTAAGCCATTATGGTATTGGAACCATACTATTCGGGAGTTTTTTTTTCGTTTTGGTGAAGTTTTTTGAAAATACCCTGTGTTATTCCCACAGGTCGCATAGATGAGAACATCTTCCGTTCCCAAGGTAAACCAAATTGTTTTGTGTTCCCTTCACATAGTTTATATGCAAAGTGTTCTCTTATCGTTTTATTATAACGATACTTCATCTTGCTCTTGTTTGGTTGAAGGTAAGTTCGAATAGCGTCGAGGGTTTTTTTTTTTGGTTCAGTCTTAATGGGTGGAGTTGAAATTTCTGCGACTTGACTTGGGTCTTTAAATTTTGGGATTTCAAGTCGGTATCAATGCCTCCTAACTAGGCGTATGACCACACTCTTGCATTATTGTTTTCCCAAATCTTGCTCAGACAAATTCGGATGTTCTTCTGTTGTCGTAGAAGTTGTTATTGTATAATTTCTTTACACCAGACAATAGGACTGTTAAAATTTTTTCATTAATGCTAATATTATCGGAATTATTAATTTCTATGTTCCTATTATTAACTCTTGAAGGTAGGATCCCATACGGGGTTTATTTAAAATTTTCCTCGATTTATCATGCCCATCAATGATATTATCGGTAAGCCTCTGTTTTTCATTTTCGTATAATTACTCATAGAAATTATTTCTCCCAGACATCTATATGCATAAGTTGGGTTGGAGGAATTTATAAGCTTGCTCGTCTTATTTTATTTATTTATTTTCAATTCTAAATCTTTCAATGCATGATATATTTCCATGCCTACAGAATCTATGAATTCACGTACTTTATATACACAGAAATGGATTCTATGTATAATCCTAAGTTTGAGGTTCCATAATAATAGTCACTTATGTTGTTCATAAGGTTTCTGCAACTACACCCTTGTACCTTTGTTCCCTAGTACAATAGTTTCAGTACCTATATTGTTTAAGCCAACACTCTTGACTAATAATTTGTATGAAATTGAGGGGTGAAGTATGATTCAACTTTCACAGCTTTTACAATTGCATGCATTATGTAGAGTTTCACATGCTCATCCTATTTTATAATAATTGCTCTGGTTGGGCCATTCCTTTGCAAAAGATGTTAGTCACACATTCAATATATATATATATATATTTCTAATACTACAATTGTTTGCAGATTTGGTAAGCCTAATTAGCTAGGTCTCTTCATTAGCTGAAATTGTATAAGCACTAAAATATATGCTATTTCAATTATGTCCTTACTGTAGCAGGCAGCTTATAGATAGCCATGTATTGTTATTTTGGTAGTCTACAGCTCTGTACTTTACTAAGTAAATTTCATAAATATCTTACTACCCACATAATTAAATGATCTCTATTGTCCACTGGTTTAATTCCTATTGTTAACAGAAGCAGATTACAGTTACAAATTTAGGAATTATGAGTTACTAGAAATCTCCAGATTTAAACCAAGGGCTGGTTTAGAGCTTCTGGATGATTTTTCCTCATTTTTCTAGTTCCTACAACCATGCAGACTGAGGGGGGTTAAATCCCTCCTTAACTCTGTAAATGTATGGAACACAACTATAATTCAGAAAACAAAATATACATAGGTAATTGTTGTCTGTAACATCACAATTAACTTTCCAATTATTCATAATTATTGTGAGCATACCTCTTGGGTAATTGACCAATCCTCCCAACCGTAGAGTCCCTCTATCTCCAGAACTCACCCCCGAGCTGAGACCACCTCCAAGACAGACCAACCTCTGATCTGTTTAGGAATAGCTTTTTAAGCTTTTGCTCCCCAAAGCCTGTTTCTAATTCTGCGTCCAGAATATCAGGATGCTTTTCTTCCTATTTGCCTAGGCTTCCCTATTTAGGGATTTTTAAAGATGCTTTCTGCTTTTCCCAGCTTTTTACCTCTTCCCAACTACTTTCCACATCATTGGGGAAACTAGATTTTCCTCAAAATCTAATTTGGAAATAAATTCTTTCAAGGATTTTTGAAATAATTTTTGGGAAAGTATTTTCCTTTATCCATCTTCATGGATTTAGCAAGTGATCTCATAATTCTCATTTTGGTCAATCTACACAGAATTATTTTATTAATTTTCTCAAATTTACATATTTAATTACATCCATAAAATACTTATCCATTTGGGGTCCACTCCCCTTAGGATTAAAGTTCAAATGTCTAGCTTTGAAAGAAAACATAAACTAGGGGTGTTACATATTCCCCCTTTGAAAGGAAAAACCATCCTCGGTGTTAATATCTAATTACTGAAGTTCATTTTTCAAAAAAAAATGGATATTTTTCCATCATTTCAGCTTCTCTTTCCCAGGTAGCTTCTTCAGCAGTAAAGTGCTTCCACTGCACCTTTACTCTTGCTATCGTTCGATTCCTCAATTCAATTTCTTCCCACTCCAATATTTGAAGCGGTTCTGGAAGGAACTCCCCTTCTGGTTCCACCTGTATCACATTCCAATCAACTATGTGAGAAGCATCATGTATATATCTTTTTAATAATGAAACATGAAGCACATGATGAACTTTAACATGGGGTGGCAAGGCCATCTTGTAAGCCATTGGTCCCACCCTTTCTAACCTTCAAAAGGACCACAATATCGTGGAGCCAGTTTTGCACAACTTCCAGCATAAAGTGTGCTCTTTTTGGGTTTAATACGCAAGTACACATGCTCCCACACTTTGAATTCTCGATGTGTCCTTTTCTTATCAGCATAGTTTTTCTGGCGATCCTGTGTTGTCTTGATGTTTCTTTGTATTTGCTTAACAATTCTTTCCATCTCTTGTAAAGCATCTGATCCCAACATTAGCTTATCTTCAGGTTGGCTCCAACTCAAAGGTGTACGACATTTCCTTCCATAGAGTGCCTCAAATGGACTAATTTTGATGGAGGATTGATAGCTGTTATTATAGGCAAATTCAACTAAATGCAAGTAGTCTTCCCATTTTGATGGCCTATCCATCACGTACATTCTTAACATATCCTCCAAAATCTGATTTGTTCTCTTTCTCTGCCCGTCGGTCTGAGGGTGATAGGCAGTACTAAAATTCAACTTAGTGCCCATACCTCCAAATAGACCTTTCCAAAATGCTGTTGTGAACTTAGCATCTCTATCTGAAACAATCATTTTTGGGACCCCATGTAATCTTACTATCTCTTTTAGAAACACATCTGCTACTTGGGCAGTCCAAAAAGTAGAATTTACAGGTATGAAGTGTGCAACTTTTGTTAAAGTGTCTACCACTACCATCAATGAATCGTGTTGGTATTTAGTTTTGGGTAGCCCTATTATAAAATCTATAGAAACTGTGTCCCATTTCCATTCTGCAATTGGCAAAGGGTTTAAAAGACTAGCAGGATGCTGATGCTCAACTTTAACTAGTTGACACTCCATGCATCTAGCTAAATATTCTGCTACGTCTCTTTTCATTCCTGGCCAAAACAACTTCTTTTTCAAAGCTGTTAACATTTTCTGATACCCAGGATGCCCGACATACGGCTGTTTGTGATATTCATCTAGAATCTCTCTTTTCAAGGACTCCACATTGGGGATATACAATCTATTTTTGTAGTAGATCAGCCCTTTTTGGTTTTGAGTGTAATCGGCCATCTCCTTCTTTAGTAGTTTCACTTGTAATGTTTCATAATTTGGATCCTGGTTTGCTGTCTTTTTTATTAAATCTTCTAAATCAAAATTTGCACTACTTCCAATTCGATTTATATTTTGGCAAGCATTTCTGCTCAAACCATCCACAATTTTATTTTCTTTTCCCTTGTTATGTTTTATGTCCATATCAAATTCACTCCGAAAAGACAGCCATCTGGCTTGTCGAGCATTCAAATCAGTTTGGGAAAAGAATTATTTAAGACTAATGTGATCTGTCATCAATGTAAATTTCTTTCCAAGAAGATAGTGTCGCCACATCTTCAAGGCATGAATAACAGCAGCTAACTCCAAATCATAGGCACTATAGTTCTGTTCATCTGTGTTCAGTTTCCTAGAATCATATGCAATAACTGAATTTTCCTGCAAAAGGACTCCTCCCAATCCCTCTCTACATGCATCTTTGCATACAACAAATTCTTTATCAGGATCTGCAATTTTCAAGATAGGGGCTGTGGTGAGTTTTAATTTTAATTTTTCAAAACTGTTTTGGCACTTTTCAGTCCACTCAAATTTGACACCCTTCCTTTGTAGTGAGGTTATGGGGTATGCTATGGTAGAAAATCTCTCCACAAGTCTGTGATAATAACCTGCAATATCCATGAATGATCTCACTGCTGAAACATCTATTGGCACAAGCCATTCTTTGATAGCCTTTATATTTTCAGGATCAACAGCCAACTCTTGTTCAGAAATAATATGACCCAAGTATTGGATCTTGTCCTTATAGAATTCACATTTACTGAAATTGGCATATAACTGGTTTTCTTTCAAAGTTTGCAATACTATCCTCAAGTGCTCTTTGTGTTCTTCCTCACTTTTTGAGTAAACTAAAATATCATCTATGAACACAAGTACGAATTTATCCAAGTACTTATTTAACACACTGTTCATTAAGCACATAAAGGTGGCAGGGGCATTTGTCAAACCAAAAGGTAGGACTACAAATTCGTCGTAACCATACTTGGTTCAAAAGGCTGTTTTGCTGATGTCTTCTTCTTTAATTCTGAGTTGGTGATAACCAGTCCTTAAGTCAATCTTCGAAAATACTAAAGCCCCTCTCACTTGGTCAAAAAGATCATCAATTCTGGGCAATGGGTATCTGTTTTTAATTGTCAACTTATTCAGTTGACGATAATCGATGCACATCCTAAAGGTTCCATCCTTCTTTTTCACAAATAGAACCGGTGCTCCCCAAGGAGACACACTCGGTCAGATATAGCCCTTATCCAACAATTCTTGCAATTGCATTTTTGGTTCCATGAGTTTGGGGGGACTCATTCGATAAGGGGCTCGGGAAACAGGTGTTGCTCCCGGCACCAAATCGATTGAAAATTCAATCTCTCTTCTAGGAGGAAGATGAGGAATCTCATCTGGAAAGACTTCCTTAAACTCTCTTACTACTAGCAAAGCATCCAGCAGATTTTCTTCAGTTTTCTATTTTGTCTCTTCTACATGTACTGCATAGACTTGGTATCCTTTCCTAGCTGTTCATTTTAATTGTAGTGCTGATATTTGTCTTACAGTGATAGGTTTTGGTTTTTCCTTGAGAATAAAAGGTTTCCCCTTTTCATCTACACAATGTAGGGTCTTATCCCAGCAATTCATCATGGCCTTTTTCTTTTACAGCCAATCCATTCCTATCAGCAAGTCATATGAACCTAATGGCAGAATGTTTAAATTTAATTCTCTTTGAAAATCATTTAATTTGATTGCTGTTTGAGGTAACTTATGAGTTACTTTCCTCTTGGTGCCAGTGGCTAGTTGGACCAGCCATGAATGCTGAAATTTTTCATTTTTGAGATTGCATTTTTCTACAATTTTTGGACTAATGTAACTCAAAGAATCACCTGGATCAATCAAAACAGTAACAGATTGGTCAACAATCTTACCCTCCATTTCAACCATGGTAGCTTGGTTTTCTGCTTGTCGATTCTCCAAGGCTACACTGATACTGGGTATATTTCTTGCTATGTCATTTACTGTGGTAGCTTCTCGATCTCTCATAATCATCTGAATGTTTCGGTGGGGACAATCCCTCAACAGATGGGGTTCTCCACACCCCCAGCATTTCAAAGGTTCCCTCATTTTTAATGTGCCTTCCTTTTTATCTCCCTCATCTAGTTATTTGGACCCAATTTGAGACTGAGCTGTCTGGATTTATTTTGCTTTATTAAGCTTTTTCCTCTGGTGATCCCTGCCAAAATTCTTCAAGTAATCTGGTTTCTATTTCTTCCCTTTAAACTCACCCTTATTTACCCAGTTTTTCCCATGCTCACCTTTTCCTTTAAACTACTGGTAACACAATCTAGCTTTTCTAATAGCTTCGTCTATTATTTTTGGGTTATCAAACTCAATCTTCTCTTTGTACACAGCAGGTAAACAGTTCAAAAACCTTTGTACCTTGGCCTTCTCTTCCCTAATGTAAGGGACATATATCAATAGATTAGTAAACTTGGTGACAAAATCATCAATAGTAAGTTGTCCCAGTCTAAGCTCATGAAATTATTTTGCTTTATCATCATAATAACGTTCATTTAAATAGCGGTTTTTAAACTTAACTTGGAAATCTTCCCAAGTAACCGTCTTTTCATCAATGGCATGAACCATTTTCATTTCCTCCCACCACAAGGTAGCCTTACCTTGTAGCTGGTAGACAGCTAATATGGCTTTCAGATTGCTTTCATATTCATAGACTTGAAAGTATTTAATCATGTTCAACAACCAGGCTTCAGCATCTTCCTCCTTCTCCCCATCATAGGAGGGAGGCTTGATCTTCTGAAATTCCCCTTGTAATTCCTTTTTCTGCTTATACTGATGCCTATCAGCATCATCTTCTTCAGACTCATCAGTCTTCCTCTTTCCAGAACCTTCACCTTCTTGGATGTTCCACGAAGTTAGTTCTCTGATGAGCTTTTCCTGCTCCTCACTAGCTAATGACAACCTGTCATTTTGGCTTCATAGCTCAGCCATTTCTCGTTGCAAACTATGCAACATAGCCATCACCAGAGCGTTGGGATCTGGTGTATTCTCTTCATCACATAGATAAACATAAATTTCATCATTTCCAGCCATTGGAATTGTTTGTTTCAGAACCACACTGTACACTAAACAACACAGATCAGTAATAATAATAAAAAAAATTATAAATAAAAACTACAATGCGCACATAACAACAGTGAGCACAACAACAACAGCCCAGTGTTATGTAACATAAGCTCTGATACCATTTGTAATGTCTCCCACCCTCTCTACAAATTTTTTTTCTCCATGCGTTCTCAATTTCAAGAATAATTCCGCCAAGGGATATAGTATCATTTTTTTTTTATATAATTACTATCTTGTTATATCATATTTCTTTCCCCACTATGATTATTTTGTATACATATACCAATATGTCTAAAATAAATGCCTATTTGTTTCTATTACCAAACAATTTGGTATAAATGGTCTTTGTATTATACACCCTAGTAGACATACATCTCATGTTCGATTTAATACAATTGAATCGTTTGGCATTAAACTTATTATTAAGTATATAATGGTGTTCTTAAAGTTTTTCACGCCGGCCATGGCATCTCTCGAATTTTAATGAGGAAGGAAATTCCCATGCTGTGAATCTATCATTCCATACCCAATACATATGAACGTTGGCTTGATTTTATTCACATGGGGATATATCTATACCTATATCGATCTTATGGCTAGTTTATGAATTTGCAGCCCAGGTTTTTAAATTCACAATGCATGTGTCAGCGTCATCGAATATGTTTCTTGTACATGTTATTTATGGCGAAATTAATGTAAATATGGACGCCTTTAGCTTCAAAGTACACTTAGTACGTGTTTGCGAAGACGATTTAATGTGTTTTGGGAATTGAAACGTTGTATCAACTCTCCACGTCAACTTACGTAAGGCTCTCTGTTGATTTGTGTTGAGTTGTGTTGGATTTCATCTCGTTCATGTTCAATGGTATGGGTCCACGTTAGCATTTGCAATTGCCACACTAGACTACTCTGGAACCTATGCAATCCACGCCACATGAGCAGAGGTACCGTGAAATTCATTGTATAGATTGTCAATTTAATGTTGAATAACCATGTTTTAAATGCAAATTCCGTCCATTTGATCCGTGGACTCACCCTGGAATTTTTGCCACTTGGATGGTTGAGATTTCCCTATCCCATTAGCGTTTCGTGATTGGGGTTTTTGGGGCCATTTTTATAAATCTTGCACTAAATTTCGAGATTGTTCTTTCGTCCCTCATTTGTTTTTCGCTACTCATGGTGCCGAGCCTCTGTGTGCTGGAGAAGCGAGGCATTATCTATTCCAGGCTTCGTATTCCTCTTTCATTGCCTCACAAGGCAGGTATAATCATATGAGCCTTAAGCTATGTTAACTTGTGACACTTTTATGATTTATGTGTATGTTAATACCTTCAAGTTATAGTATTAGACCTAAGTTTTTGTTTACGCCATTTCTTTCTCTAGTCCCATTTACTAACGAGGACTCGTGGCTTTGGATTTTCTTGCTTGTATCTGGTTGCATAAATTTCTCACAACGTTTTTCTGTGATATTATAGAATTTTCATTTCCAGATGATGACATTTAACATTATTATCCCTGCGTTCTTGCTAGGAATTACTCGTTTTCGTCATTATTACTTTGGCGAGGGTCATCTATTCCATCCGACGAATTATCCGGTTCCGTAGCCGCCAGTTTCTCTTCGGTAAGCCATCATGGTATTGGAACCATACTATTCGGGAGTTTTTTTTTTGTTTTGGTGAAAATTTTTGACAATACCTTGTGTTATTCCCACAGGTCGCATAGATGAAAACATCTTCCGTTCCCAAGGTAAACGAAATTGTTTTGTGTTCCCTTCACATAGTTTATATGTAGAGTGTTCTCTTATCGTTTTATTATAACGATACTTCATCTTGCTCTTGTTTGGTAGCAGGTAAGTTCAAATAGCGTCGAGGGTTTTTTTTTTCAGTCTTAATGGGTGGAGTTGAAATTTTTGCGACTTGACTTGGGTTTTTATATTTTGGGATTTCAGGTCGGTATCAATGCCTCCTAACTAGATGTATGACCAGACTCTTGCATTATTGTTGTCCCAAATCTTTCTCACACAAATTCGAATGTTATTCTATTGTCGCAGAAGTTGTTATTGTATAATTTCTTTACGCCAGACAATAGGACTGTTAAAAATTTTGCATTAATGCTAATATTATCGGAATTATTAATTTCTATGTACCTATTATTAACTCTTGAAGGTAGGATCCCATACGGGGTTTATTTACAATTTTCCTCTATTTATCATGCCCATCAAAGATATTATCAGTGAGCCTTCATTTTTCATTTTCGTATAATTACTCATAGAAATTATTTCTCCCAGACATCTATATGCATAAGTTGGGCTGGAGGAATTTATAAGCTTGCTCATCTTATTTTATTTATTTATTTTCAAGTCTAAATCTTTTGTGCATGAGATATTTCCATGCCTACAAAGTCTATGAGTTCACGTACTTTATATACACAGAAATGGATTCTATGTATAATCCTGAGTTTGAGGTTCCATAATAATATTCACTTATGTTGTTCATAAGGTTTCTACAACTACACCCTTGTACCTTTGTTCCCTAGTACAATAGTTTCAGTACCCATATTGTTTAAGCCAACACTCTTGACTAATAATTTGTATGAATCTGAGGGGTGAAGTATGAGTCAACTTTCACAACTTTTACAATTGCATGCATTATGTAGAGTTTCACATGCTCATCCTATTTTATAATAATTGCTCTGGTTGGGCCATTCCTTTGCAAAAGATGTTAGTCACACATTCAATATATATATATTTCTAATACTACAATTGTTTGCAGATTTGGTAATCCTAATTAGCTAGGTCTCTTCATTAGCTGAAACTGTATAAGCACTAAAATATATGATCTTTCAATTTTGTCCTTACGGTAGCAGGCAGCTTATAGATAGCCATGTATTATTATTTTGGTAGTCTATAGTTCTATACTTTACTCAGTAAATTTCATAAATATCTTACTACCCACATAATTAAATGATCTCTATTGTCCACTGGTTTAATTTCTATTGTTAACAGAAGCAGATTACAGCTACAAATTTAGGAATTATGAGTTACTAGAAATCTCCATATTTAAACCAAAGGCTGGTTTAGAGCTTCTAGATGATTTTTCCTCATTTTTCTAGTTCCTACAACCATGCAGACTGAGGGGGGCTAAATCCCTCCTTAACTCTGTAAATGTATGGAACACTACTATAATTCAGAAAAAAAAAATATACATAGGTAACTACAGTCTGTAACATCACAATTAACTTTCCAATTTTTCATAATTACTGTGAGCATACCTCTTGGGTAATTGACCAATCCTCCCAACCATAGAGTCCCTCTATCTCCAGAACTCACCCCCGAGCTGAGACCACCTCCAGGACAGACCAACCTTTGATATGTTCAGGAATAGCTTATTTAAGCTTTTGCTCCCACAAGCCTATTTCTAATTCCGCGTCGAGAATATCATGATGCTTTTCTTCCTGTTTGCCTAGGCTTCCCTATTTAGGGACTTTTAAAGCTGCTTTCTGCTTTTCCCAGTTTTTTACGTCTTCCCAACTACTTTCCACATCATTGGGGAAACTAGATTTTCCTCAAAATCTAATTTGGAAATAAATTCTTTCAAGGATTTTTGAAAGATTTTTGGGGAAAGAATTTGCCTTTATCCATCCTCATGGATTTAGCAAGTGATCTCATAATTCTCATTTTGGTCAATCTGCACAGAATTATTTTATTCATTTTCTCAAATTTAAATATTTAATTACATCCATAAAATACTTATCCATTTGGGGTCCACTCCCCTTAGGATTAAAGTTCAAATGTCTAGCTTTGAAAGAAAACATAAACTAGCGGTGTTATAGACCCCATGGACTCCTATATATAGGAAGGAGGTTTTTTCGTTTGAAACATCCAAGAATTTTTCATTTATGTAATGTAAAGGAGGTTTACCCCTTGAAGTGGCTTATTTCTAAGGCGTTGATCTCTCTTTTCTTCTATTTTTGGAGATGGTTTCATAACATTTGGTATCAGGGCTTTGGATTCTAGCGTTTCACTGCTCCAAACATGTCATCATGGAATTTTCACTATAATTTTTTTTCTATGAAGGTTTAGAAGCTAAAATATTTACCACACGAAGTTGAAATCATGAGAACCGTTGTGTAAAAATTTTAGATCTTTCTTTGTAATATTTTTGGAGATATGATCTGTGGAAGTTAGGGTTTTGTAAGCTCCCCAATTTCATCTAATATCGGTGACCTTGGGAAAATCGCCATAACTCTCTTTCTGAGCATTGGATTGGAATTATATAAAAATGAGCTAAAATTACATGAACTGTAATTTCCTGTGTATCAATTTCAGAGCCGAAGGAGGAAACAGTGATGCAACACGTTGTAATAGTTCGCTCTACTGAACCAGTCCATAATTAGGTCATTATGGGAGGCTGGGCATAGCTTTGGCTTAAATAATCCAAATCAGGTCAGACCTGTGGCATTTGAAAGACTATTGAGAGGGATACTTCAAGACTGAATGCAAAATATTGAAGATCTGAAATCACATAGAGAATTAAGTTTCAATATCGATCTCCTCAAAAGAAAGGAAGAGGCATGTATTTTTTTCAAATTGCATAAGTCTTGTTTGGAAAATCAGTTTCAAGTGATTCCAAGGGCATATTGAAGCATAGATACCAGTATTGGGTTCTAAAATGCCCCCTAAAAAGAATTCAACACCCATTAAGCCCTCAGAATAATCTAATATGACACATGAAGAGGAATAATTGTAGTATGAGATATCAAATTTACGGTACCAAGTGCAAAAAATTTCGATCTTACAAAGAGAAATCAAAGATGACATAGATGGTTTAAAATAAAAAATGGAGGCTAAGTTGGATGGTTTGAAGGATCAAATAAAAGCTAATATGGATGATAAAGTAGTATAAGATCACATCGAACATCAACAACAAGTTCTCCAACTCTCAAAGGATAACCTAACTTTGGTGCAAAATCAAATGAAACAATAGGAAGATCAACATCGCAGCGAAAGAAGTTCTGAAGTAGTAACACAAACAAGAACTCGAAAAATACCAAATCGATCAATTTTAGAGTATCTCAGCAAGTGGGAGAACTTACCCATTGAAGATTCCACATGGGATGAGGAAAATTTTATACAGAAGCATCCATAAATAATCAATAATTGAGGGAAACACTTTTCTGGAGAGGGGCATGTTAGGTCCCTATAATACTAGTGTATCCCCTTATTTTTGTAGTGTAGCCTCCTTATTGTTTTTTTTTACCGATGTAGTCCCCATATTGTTATTATTGTGCCCCATAAAACCCCACTATTTCTATTGTTGGCCCTTATATTATTATTGTTAGGTCGGCTAGGATTATATTGTGAACCCATGGACTTCTATATATAGAAAGGAGGTTTTTTCATTTGAATCATCCAAGAATTGTTCATTTATGTAATGTAAAGAAGGTTTCCCCCTCAAAGTGGCTTATTTCTAAGTTGTTGATCTCTCTTTTCTTCTATTTTTGGAGCTGGTTTCATAACAATTCACTACTCATGGGGGGGTGAATCACTAGTGATGACACTTAATCAATTTTCACCATTTTATACTTTTTCCTCAATGTCAATTATGCATGCACATCCACAAAATTAGTTTATAAAAAAATATAAGGAACAATAAACTGAAATCATAACAACTATGATAAATACAAGCATGTACAAACATGAACACAAGTATTTCTGGTGGAAATCCTTTTGGGAGAAAACCACCCTATTGTTCTTACAATGATCAAATATTTTATTAATATGTTAAACAAATTTACATGGATTAGCTTACAACCATAAGTGAGAATACTTCGCTTCCTCTACAATATGTTGGCAACTATCAGTTTAGAAATTTTTTTCTCTCATGGATCTACAGACTACCATCCGTCAGAAGTTGTCATGACCAACGATCATCGCCCAACCTCCATTAGATTTTCAAACTACTATTGGGTGGATAAAATGCTTCATACTATGAATTTACCAAAACAGTGTCTATACTGAAGCCTCCACACCTTCAATTCCTCCATATGAGCCCCCTTTCATATACTTTCAAATTGGGTTGTCAATTCGCTCAACATGAGCAACCCAATAGCTCTAGAATTCTGCACATAAAACCTGAATCATAAAACTTTCCCAGATAGGTATTTTTCTTCTCTTCTACTCACACCAAAACACTACTCTCAAACACACCACAAGATATCAATACTTCTCCACTATACAATACAAAACATCTTTGAATTTTTTATACTCAATTATGATACAGCTATGTAATATTGTGTGAATGTTTGCAGAAATATGTATTCACTCACAATGCCCTTACAATGGAATACTCTCACACTCTCACTAAAACCAACCCAATGAACTCAAAGCCTTCCTCTATTTATCACTTTTCTGAGACGATTAACTCAATTAATGAAACGGGTTATGGAGGAATCAACAAATCCATTCAGACATATGAATTCGCCTAGATATACTCCCTTGACTTGATCAAGCCACTCTCTCCACTAAAATTTTGATTTTTTGAACTTTAAACGCATTCTAGAAGCTCCATTTCATTTTTAGAACAAGACAAGCCATAAAAAGAATTAAAAAACATGAAAAACATGAGGAATGCAGGGAAAATCACCTTGATGTGGCATACACTTTTTCCCTTCATAAGACTAGTCTATGTACGCTAGTTTCCTTCAACAAAACAATATATACATTATAAAATCCAAGTTTTCAACTGTTTTTGGCCACTACTTGGACTACAGTGGTAGAAGGGTGTGAGGGACATCATGACAAACCTCCTAAACCTATAAAACCTATTCAAGCATCCTCAAACACTTTTATATCCTCTCCAAACCCTATGTATCATATCACCAACAAGAGAGACCTAATCTCAAACATGGATACCTATCCGGCAAGGCTCCTCATCTCTAACTCCACTAGCAACCACAATTACCTCTATGAAGCAACATGATCAAGAAGACCATCGCCATGGAAGACCTCCAAGCTAATGCAACCCATCATCATGCATCCTCCAAGCTAAGAAACATGCCATCATATCATCATCATCATGAGAGGATGTTAATTTTGGACAACTAGGTCCAAAATCCATGTTGTGATGCTCAGATGAAGATACCAATATTTTTATTGGGTTCCTCTTTCGGAGAGGTGCAAGATCGATCTAAATATCATCTTAATTCGATGAGCAGAACATTTATTCTGAATTCATTCAAGATATGTGTAGGTCGGCCTTAAGGTTTTGTGCCCCAGAAGTTGTGTCACACACCCTCACTGATGGATATATATTAGTCAACATTGGAGAAAATTTTCACTCATCACATCCTCACACATTTCTCTCTCCTCATCTGATTGGTTCAATGTCCTTGGTGGCTCTTCTCTCCACACGTGGGAAATTTCCAGCAGCAGCCCATTTATGATTTCAATCTAGGTTTTCTACAGCAAAATTTGACTAGCGTTGACTTTGGTCAACGCAAGTTCAAATCGACTCAAAAATCTCCCAAAATTTTGATTTTCCTAATCCCCAATTTCTGGCGCTATTCCCGAGGAAAAAATTGACTTTGAATTTTCATCGTTGACCTAGCTGCTACTGTTGTTTATGTTAACCATTGAGTTTTGAGTTGACCGTTTGGCTGTCCTAGAGGGTTGTGTGACATTGTTGGTTGGCTGACCATATCGAGATTTTTTTGGTTGAAGCATCATGTTAACCGTCGTAACGCACCAACACACTTAGATATTTATGGCTTGTCTTTTGTCGATCTGCTGGTATGTTCTATCAACATTTTACTTTATTGTTTATGTGATTGTTGCCTGATATTGAAGAAAAAGTAAAGTTGCATCAAGCATAGAACATCTACATAAATTTACATGGTATCGCAACTAAGGTGAATACAAAGCTCTAATTTGTAGCAATCAACGAAGAAGAGGATGGGTTCTCTCTGAACTTCATGAGGAAATTTAAATTGCATGCATGAATAGGGTTATTTTTAGTGTGACTAGTTAACTAAGAGTTATCTAAGTTTAAAATAGTTACAACTACTCAACTGAACTCATACTGACTCTTATTCTAGAATAGAGCTCAAATAACTCACTTTCACGAAATATAACACCACTAGATAGCTATATCTTAGCCACAAACTTTAATACAACACTATTTCTAGCCCACAAACATGAATTGACTGACTTAACTGAGTTATTTGGCCATGTCACTCCTGCTAACTTCCTCACAACTCATCGTGCTGAAGTGGAAATTTGAATTAATTCATTTGACTAAGGCACATGTCAAATGAAGCCTTTTATTGCCACAATTTAACACATTTAACCTCTATCATCTATTTATTTATTTATTTACATCTTATGTCTTAAATGTTTTAATTATTTGAGAGTCTTTTGGTTTGACCTTTCACCCTTGTCCACTAATCCTTTGAATCTAACATTCACTTTTTACCTACCCTTGCATATTTATAATCTTATCATTTGGCTTCATTTGACCCCTCAGGATGGGCAGAGTGTTGACCAAAAACATTGGACATAATCCTCCAACTTACATAACCAAATATTTGAAAAAAAATAACATTATTATTAAAAATCATAATAATACTAAAAAAAAAATCTATCCATATGTGAAACTCCATTCATGATAATGGTATGTGTGGCATGCACATTTTATCCATGTCTAATCTTGTCACTCTTATTTTTACTTAAAATATGTCTTCGGAAATGTGGCGTACAAGAACTCGCTATGTATATCATGGTATTTACTTCTCTTTGTAACAAAGTTTTCCATTGATCCTTGTAAAGTTCAAGGACTATTAAATTTTTTATTTATCGCTATAAAGTTTTAATCACGATTAATTATTATATTTGATCATTTTTTTCTTTTAACAGTGAGTTGACATGTTCATTACTTTTGTTTTTTAAAATTTGATGGCATAATGTTTTCATCTTTAACTATTAGTGCTTTAATTTTATATTTAAATTGAATCATGTGGAAAAATTTTCAATTACTATATCATCATGTAATTATAAATTTTAAAAACTTTATTCTAATATTTTATTTAAAAATATATATTTCTAGAGCAACACAAGTTAAAATGATCTTTAAAATGTGTTAGTAGTGTTGGGTTTGTGTTATATTATTTCCGCACGTTATGGGGTTTGGGGTAGCGCCCCATAATGTTTTTTATGCGGACTCCATAATAGTTGGGTAAACCAAAGGATGGGGGTGGACTCAAATATGGTGATAAGACCTGAACATGTTTTTGTGCATGGTTTTTGCACATGGTTTTGGACATGATGGTTTTCTTCCGATGGTATTTTGTAGATCTGGTCAAGTGAGTTGTGGTTATGTTATAATCTAGGGTTAGTGGATTGGATTTTATGAATTCTTCAACATGTACATATATGTATTTTAACATATAAATCAATATAATCAAAAAATCAATCTAGTAGTCTCGGTTTGGGATCCAGGGGAAAATCTCTGCATATATTTATTTTATGTTCTCACAATTGTATATTTTTTTGGTTTAAAAATTCATTTGTAGGTAATTTTTTTACAAGTTTAAAACCTACATTTGGTATCAGAGAATTTTTGGCTTCAAGGAGATGCATTTTTTGCTGAGGAAATTTTCTCGAGCCTATGATAGACCCTATTCAATGGGAGATTGATGTGATCAATTCTTACAGTGAAAGAAGATGGACAATATCTGAAAGATAGAAAATGCTAAATTTAAAGTTCAAAGTTTTTAGTTGTGGAAGCTCAAGATGGAGGATATATTGGTGGACCCATATCAGTGGACTATTGTTGATCCTAGTACGGCACCAACAATAATGTCAATAGAAAAATGGGCTAAGTTAGATCAAAAGGCAAAGAGTACAATATGATTGTGTCTCTCAGATTCGGTATTGTTGAATGTATCACTAGAAGATACAAAAAAATATTTATTGGATAAGTTAGGGACTTTGGATCAATCTATGTCTCTGGTGAAAAAATTGTTCCTGTGGAAAAACGTGTATAACCTAAGGATGAAATATGGAGACTCAGTGATAGAGAATTTGAATGCCTTCAATATTGTGGTAAGTTAGTTGTTATCTATTGATATTAAAATTTTAGATGAAGATAATTGCATCAGTCTATTCTGTTCTCTACCAAACTCATGGGATAGTCTAGTTGTTGCTCCAGGTAGCAATACAACTACCTTTAAGTTTGATGAAACCCTATCATCGTTGTTTTCAGAGGATATGAGATGGAAAAATATGGAGATCTGGAATGGATATTACTTTTATGTGAGAGGAAAATCAAAAAATAGAAACAAAATTAAGTCTTCAGGTGGGAGATCTAAATATCTAGGAAAACTTGTAAGGGTATGATGGAAATGCAGAAAGGAAGCGCACTAAAAAACTGATTGTAGATATAAAGATCCTATGAAAGGAAATGGATTTTAAGATTATCCTTCTAGAGAGGAAACATCAACCTCAGACATGAAGGTGGGGATGTGTACTTGGCTTCGTCTTCAAGTATACATATAGATCATGAGGCTTGGTTGATTAACTAAGGTGCATCCTTTCACTTCACTCCACATAAGGAGTGGTTCTACGAGTATGATAAATATTATGGTGGTGATGTCTTCCTAGGCGATGGAAGGAAGGCCAAAATAATGGGACGTGAGAAATTCAAGCAGAAGTTGTAAGCTCGAAGAATAAAAAAAATTCATGGTGTTTTTCATACTCCCGCATTGGCGAGAAATATGATTTGTGTAAGCAAGATGGATGATGGAAGTGTAAAAATAGTGTTCAAGAAAGATACCTTCAAGATGGTTCTAGGAGAAGTGGTATTGATGTGAGGAGTTCATATTGGAACACTATACAAGCTTCTGGGTAGCAATTTTATTGATGGGTGCAATACTTCTGTGGTTCCTGAAAGTGGAGCAGAAAATATTATGGTCTTTGGAGAAAAGACTATGTTGCGACATCAAATACTTGGACATAGTGGAAAGAAGGGCATTCAAATACTACATGGTAATGGCATGGAAGAAGTTATGTCTAATTTTTCTCTAGATTTTTATTTTTGTGAACATTGTGTATATGGTAAGTAGAATCGGCTAAGTTTCCTCTCTGGTGCTAAGAGGGAAAGAGATATTAGAGCTTATGCATACTGATGTGTTTCAGCCGGTCTCGGTTCCATCACTAGGAAAGTTTGTGAATTGTGTCTCATTTATATATGACTTCTTGAGGAATACATGGATATATTTCCTAAGGAAGAAATATGAAGTCTTTGATAGGTTTAAATATTTTAAGGCTCTGGTGGACAATTAGACAAAGAAAAAGATTTATGTGTTAAGGGTTGATAATGGTGGAGAGTTTTTCAAGACGTAATTTGAAGAGTTCCATAAGAAGCGTGGTATAGCATGACATAATAATATTCCATACACACCTCAAAAAAATGCAAGTTCCAAAAGAATGAACAAGATTTTTATGGAAAAGGAGAGAAGCATGGTCAATGGTGTTGGGCTAGGATAGGAATTCTAGGCAGAGGTAGTGGATATTACAAATTACTTATTTAACAAATCAGATTCATCAATGTTGGAGGATATCATTCCACACAGGGTATGGATTGGTAAGAAGCCCTCTCTCTTACATCTCGGGTTATTTGGTTATGATGCATATATACATGTTCCAAAGGAGAAAAAAACCAAATTGGATAGTAAATATAAAAGGTGCATTTTTATTGGGTATAAGGATGGCTTAAAAGGTTATAATATTTGGAACCTAGAAACAAGGAAGGTTGTGTACAACTGAGATGTGTTGTTTAGAGAGGTAAAAGATGTTATTAAACATAAAATCCTACCAAAGGAAGCCGATAAATTAGAGTCTGAACTAAAGGAGGAAGAATCAGACTCTAAAGTAGAACAGGAATGAGAAGATGAAGATTCACATACTCCATTTTTTAGGAGATCCATTCAAGAGAGAAGGAAACTAGAGAGATATAGTCGATCTTCTTTCTGTTCAAATTTTTATTTTTCTATTACTGATGGTAATCACAGAATTATCAAGGAGGAATTGGATTCATGGGATGGAAAAATATCGAAGGATGCCATTATTGAAGAAATGGCATCCTTGGAAAAAAAATGAGGCTTGGTATCTAGTGGAGTTATCGGCTAGAAGGAAACCCATTGGAAAAAAATGGGTGTTTAAGAAGAAAATGAATTAAAAAAGGAAACGTGTACAATCACAAATATATGTTGGTAGAAAAATTTTATTCACAGGTGTTGGGAATTTATTTTGGTGATATTTTTTCTCCTCTTACCAAATTATCTTCTCTTAGATTACTTTTATCTATTTTTGTTGCTTCTAATTTTGAGGTAGAATATATTGATGTGAAGACAACATTTCTTTACAATGATCTAGAAGAATATATCTACATGAAGCAACTAGAAGTTTTTGTGGTGAAGGTAAGAAAGAACTGGTATGCAGGTTAAAAAAATATTTGTATGGGTTAAAGCAGTTACCAATTATGTGGAATAAAAAAATTGATACATATATACAGGGACTTGGATTCAATAGGAGAAAAGTGGGTCACTGTGTGTATTTTAAATTAATTGATGGTCATGTTATGTGGATGATATGTTTCTAATTCAAAATGAAAAATAAATTTTCTAGTATTTGAAGACCAAATTGTCCTCCAAATTTTACATGAAGGATGTTTATGTTGCAAACTATATTTTGGGAATGGAAATTAAAGGAGATCGAGAGAATAAAAAGCTTTGGTTAAAACATAGAAATTATGTCGAGAGAAATTGGAGAGGTTTAATATGAAGGATAGTAAATCGGTTAAGGTTCCTATTCTCATAGGTGTAAAGTTAACTATTCAACAGTGCCCCAAAATATAGGAAGAGTGAGAGGATAGGTATTGTGTTCCTATGTGGGTGTCGTTTTTAGCCTGATGTATGCAATTGTTTGCACCAATAATACATTGCACAGGAAGTGGGAGTATTGAGTATGATGGGTCCAGCCCTTTTTAAACTCTGTGATTAATCAATAGTTAAGTTATGATTAATATGGTGATTGCAATTATCAGGCTCTCGATGATTTGGTGGTTGATATTTTTTATTGTTCGATTAATTACTGGTACTTGTGGTTGGTGTGTGGGGGACACCTATCCCGTCCTCAGAATTCGCTATCCTGCCCTTAGCTTACGCGCCTAACCTCTGTTCATTGGGCTCTGTTTGCAATCTTTAACCATATCTCTACTCTGATAGCTGGGTTATGTTGGTGTAATGGCTCTGTTTATATTTTTCGCTCCATCAATGGGCTCGAGGGTTTCAATACTTGGTTCTCTATCATCTGCAAATGGGCTCCTCTCCTGAAGGTTTTGTGGGTGCTATTTGTGGTTGCTATCTCCTGAATGCATTTGTTTCTGTACTGTTTTATCCTCTCGCCGTATGTGATCTACTGTTTAACTGGTTATTTAACTGGGGTATGTCAGGTCACAGCCATTAGGGGATTCAGCATTCGACCTCAACTCGTCAGCTACACAGTGGTAAGTCCACTTTCTCTTCTTTAGCTATTAAGTTGTTTTTTTCTGGTTATGCTAAGGGAGTTGCTCCTTTGTGAGCAGGGTTCACTTGCTGGTTAGAGACCGGTCGAATCCTTCCTCCAGTTTGACGCTGCTCTTCCGGTAAGCATAGGCTTACAAACCCTCACTGTGCATTTCTCTGTCTCAGGGTTTTAATTTTCTCACAATTCTAACATTAGGGTGTTGTCCTTGGAGGTGATTTGTTGGGTGCTCTAGGTGTGGAATTTGGTTCTGCTACTACTAGCCCAAACGGGTAGGGTCTTTTCCTGTAGTCACTTACTGGCAGTTAGGGTTTTAAGGGTATGAGCCTTGGCTCCCCTGTCAGTCGTCTTCTGTGTTGATTTCTCTGTTAGTAGTTTGGTATGGGTACTCTTTTGTCTGTAAGTGGTTTGGAACTATATGTGGTCACGGCTCTTAACTTTCCAGTTAGGGTTTTCAGACTCAGGTTTTGGTATTCGCCACTGGTTTGTAGGGTTTCAATACTGGGGTTTCAAACCCATTTCCTTAGTTTAACATGCAATGTATTTGGTTATATCTTTGGACTGCAACGATTTTGATATTTGTATAAAATTACTTGGATAATGCTCGAAAGGAAAGTATATTGTTTCAGTTTGAATGATACCTGTTATTAATGCGTTCTCTTTGCTATAATGGAATTATTTCATTGTGAAACCCTTCGTTTACTTTGGTGATTTTCTTTGCCACAATGCTCAGCGTGTTTCTATGACTATAGATCTCTATCATTAATGAATGTCTTGACACTTTTCTGTAGCCTCGTTTGTATGTTTGATGTAGTCACTCCCACCTGCTCTCGGCTTCGTTAATTCTGTTGTTTCTTAAATGCCTGTAAAAAAAAATTATTGTGCCATTTCCAGCCACTGTTTGTAAATGCATTCAATTTATTATGAAACAAAATGAAATTGTATTTAGCTGCGAATGGATTCAGATGATTTTTCAAAACCTCTTGTATGATTTTATTCGTTTCTCTGCTATGATGGAATCCCCCCTACAAATGTCTCATTTTTCCCTTTTTGTATGATTTTTTGAACAGTTTTAGAAACTGTCAATAGTTACATGTAGTTACATTGGATAACTATTAATACCATTCACCTAAATTCTGTACTTAATTTAAAATAGTAACTAAAAAGAAATTATAATAAAATTAAAACATAACTTGCCATTAAGTCCTAAATGCTAGAAACTAAGGAAATCTAAATAAAACTCAGGTACAATGACCTGTAAACTTGTCAAATTGTAACCTGTGAGACAAACACTTGTGTTTTTTTTCACCCTGAGCTGGATGCTCCTGCATCAATATCCCGGGCTAACAAAAATTCAGGGCTCCGTTCCATGAGGTCCTCAACAGAATATCCTGCACATTGTATCTATGCCACATCAAGCCACAAAATGTCCTCAATGGGACGGTTATTCCACTTGACAAGGTATTGAAGGTACTCTTTTCTGCGAGTTCGCTTGGCCACCTGTGTATCGAGAATTCTCTCGATCTCAAGGGGTTGAGCCGAAGGCATTTGCCTCATCCAAGAACCGCTTTCTGTCTGGGTGTCCAGTTCTAGCCATGCCAAACTGTCGTCTTCGGGACTGTCAGTGTATGGAAACAGATCTGCCATGTTGAAGATAGGTGATATGCCTATTCCTGGGGGCAGCTATAATTCATAGGCATTTGCAGAAAATTTACGGAGAATTTTGCAAGGGCCAATTTTTTTAAACTTCAATTTGTTGTACTCACCCTTAGGGAACCTTTCTCTGCATAAATTTGCGAGAGTGTCATCTCCCACATTAAATTGTACCTCCCATTGTTTTAGAACTGCTTGATTTTTATACCCCTTACTACTGTCCTGCAACTTAGATTTTACCTGCTCACATGGGTCATTCATTTCTTTGGAGAAATATTCCCTTTCAGCACTCCTTCTTTCCAACTGTCTCAGATCTCGTAACTCATGCACTCTGCAAGGATGCATGCCATACAAGATCTGAAAAATACTATATCTTGTGCTTCGTTTCGGCGAATCATTGTAAGCGAATTCCGCTTGGGCAAGTACACGATCCCACATTCATGAATTTTCTCCAATCAAGCTCCGTACCAAGTTTCCCAAGCTCCTGTTCACCACCTCTGTCTGCCCATCAGTCTGTGGGTGATAAGAGGAGCTGAAGTTCAATTGTTTGTCCAACTTCTTCCATAAGGTGCGCTAGAAATGTCCTGTGAACTTCGCAACCCTGTCGGAAACAATGGACTTAGGCAAACCATGCAATCTAACAATCTCCATGAAAAGCAAGTGTGTTACGTGAGTGGCATCACTGGTTTTTCTACAAGGAATGAAATGTGCCATTTTCGAGAATCGGTCCACTACCACCATCATAGAGTCATAACCGCGCCGTGTTCTTGGTAGAACCAAGACAAAGTCCAAGTTGTCTAAGTCCCACGGTCTACTTGGAATAGGCAGTGGTGTGTAGAGTCCCATATTCTGACTGTGTCCTTTCGCCAACTGACAAGCTTTACACCTGCTTACAAATCATTGCACATCCCTTTGCATCTTCGACCAGTAATAAAAGTGACTAAGTTGATCTAAGGTCTTATCAATGCTGAAATGTCTGGCAAGACCTCCGCTGTGCTTCTCCCGGATGATGCTCTCCCTCATCGAACAGTCGGGAATACATAGCTATCCTCCTTTAAACAACAGTTTATCCTGTAAGTTATAGTCTAGCCATGGACTATTATTCCTCAACAAAGGATTCTGGCAGGCTTCATCAGCCTCCTTGAAATCCACATCTATCTGATACAAGTCTTTCAGGTGTTCAAAACCCAGCACTTGTATCGTGCTCTCTTGCAAGAGCAAAGCTCTCCTACTCAACGCATCTACTACCTTGTTGGCCTGTCCACTAATATGCTTCAATACGAATGTGAAGCTCTGCAAGTACTCAACCCACTTTACATGCTTGTGGTTTAGCTTATTCTGCTGCATAACGTAATGCAATGCAGAATTATCAAAAAACAAAACAAATTCATTACCTATCAAATAGTGTCTCCAATGCTTCAATGCTTGGACAAAAACATAGAACTCCTTGTCATAAGACGAGTACTTCTGCCTTCTTTCATTAAAAATTTCACTGAAATAAGCAACAGGTTTGTCTTCCTAGCTGAGTACGGCCCCAATGGCTGTACCACTGGCATCACAACAAACTTGGAACAATTTGTTAAAATCAGGCAACCTCAAAATCGGTCTTTCAGTGATCTTCTTCTTCAAGATCTGGAAGCTTTTTTCTGCCACTTCAGTCCAACAGAAAGGCTAACTTACCTTTTTCATTGTGTCCAACAAAGGTGCATATATCTCACTAAAATTCCTTACGAGCTTATGATAGAAACTTTCCAACCCATGAAAACTACGAACCTCGAACAGGATCTTTGGGGATGGCTAGCTAACGATAGCTACAACTTTCTCTGGGTCCATTTTCAGCTCATTTTCTGCAATCACAAAGCCCAAATAAACTAATTCCCTCTGGAAAAAAGAACATTTTTTCAAATTTATGAGCAACTTGTTTTGCTGCAATTTTCCCAGAACACTCCAAACTTGTCGAAAAGGTTCTTCTTTAATCTTGTTGAAAATCAGTATATCATCGAGATATACAATCACAAACTTCCCAATGAAATCTTTCAGCATTTTGTTCATCAGGCGAATAATGGTACTAGGGGTGTTACTTAACCCGAATGACATTACCAGCCACTCATACAGTCCTTCATTAGTTTTGAAAGTTGTTTTCCATTCGTCCCCCTCTCTGATTCGGATATGGTGGTATCCACTCTTCAGATCGATTTTCGAGAAATACGCTGCTCCACTTAAGCAGTCCATCATGTCATCCATTCATG
Organism: Pinus albicaulis; assembly: GCA_034641835.2. Lineage (NCBI taxonomy): Eukaryota > Viridiplantae > Streptophyta > Pinopsida > Pinales > Pinaceae > Pinus > Pinus albicaulis. The sequence continues at coordinate 645,127,459 of CM076569.1, read as the reverse complement.
GAAATGGGAACCTGTACCTGATGGTAATCTTATTGATGGCTCTCGAATCTCTGCAAATTCGCCACTCTCCTCCTTTTTTGGGAGCTAAAACTGTTGGAACTGCATAGGGACTTAAACTCTCCCTTATCAACCCCTTATCTAGCAATTCCTGTACCTATTTTCTAATCTCCTCGTTGTCCTTAGGACTCATTCAGTACGCTGCCTTGTTTGGTAAACTAGCTCCAGGTATAAATTCTATGTGATGACTGATACTTCTCTTAGGAGGCAATTTATCTGGAAAATCATCCACTACAATGTCACTGAACTCCTGCAACATGTCCTGAATTTCTTCAGGAAAATCTGCAATTTTTGTGTGTAACAACACTATTTTTGGCCTCCTTAGAACAACATATTTTATCTCAATGTCTTTGATCTATTTCAAAAATTCCTTTCCTCCCACCAGCAATGCTTTGACTCCACTAGTTTTTGTTGTCTCTTCCTCCTTGTTGGGTACAAGCGTGTGCTTAAACCCATCCTTGACAAACTTGTAATAGTTTGTCTTTCCATCATGCACTACCTTTCTGTCATACTGCCATGGTCTTCCTAGCAGTATGTGACACATGTCCATAGGCATAATATCACAAACAACCTTATCCCTGTATTTTCCAATATGGAACTCAACCTCACATTGTTCATTAACTAACAATTGATGTCCTTTCTGTAACCACGACACCTTGTAAGGAGTGGGGTGCTTCAACCTTTTCAATCCCAACTTCTCCACCATCTCCGTGGCAACTAGATTATCCATGCTCGCATTGTCGATAATCAGCTTGCAGCATTTTCTGTGTGACTTACAAATTGTCTGGAATAATGCCTTCCTTTGAGTTGGGTCAACTGTCTCCTTTGTTAGTTTCAGCAGTACCTTATTCAAAACTAAGGCCTCCCCTGTCTCCGGCACATTCTCTACCTCTTGGGGTGGTGCCTCTGCCTCTTCCATCTGAGCAACATATGCTCCTCTTGTTCCAGCATGTTCTCCTTCAGGACACTCATAGGACTTGTGCCCCCACTTGTGGCACCTGTAACACTGGATGGCAGCTCCTCTACCTCTGCCACTACCTCTTCCGCACTGGTATGGACTTCCTCCCCTAGTGCTACTGTCCTTCTCTGCTGTCCCTGAAGCCTTCGAGCTGCTGTAATCATCGTTGGGTTTGGCAGCTCTACCTCTGCCAAAGGTTCGTCCTTTCCCTCTGCCAGATCCTCCTCCTCTTCTGGCATTATGTTTCCTGTTTATCTTCTCCTCCGCCTTCAAGGCACTCTGATAAGCCTCATCTATGGTTCTAGATGAAATAATACTTGTCTCATCCAATATTTCTAGCCTTAAACCATTTACAAATCTCGTTGTTTTTTCTGGGGTGTCCTCCATGTAACCTGCTCTCAGGTTCACCCAATAGAATTCTTCAGTGTACTCCTTTACAATCATTCCCTTCTGTTTCAGATTTTTTACCTGCATGTACATAGAAATCTGATAATATTTGGGTAAAAATTTACCCTTCAACTTGGCTTCCATCCTGGTCCATTTTTTGATCAGCTGTTTATTCAACCTCTTCCTCTCTGCTTGTACACTATCCCACCATAAGGCTACATGCCCTTTCAACCTAGTGGCAATGAATTTAACTCTCTTATCTTTGCTGATCTCCTCATACTCAAAATACTTATTCAGCTCACTAATCCAATCCAGCAGTACCTCTACTAACAAACTTCCATCATAATTCGAAATCTCAGAATTTGGCTTACTATTAGCCTGCAAGACTGATTTCAACAACCTGATCGTAGGTCCTTCCTCATCTGATCCATCTATTGTTGCTGCAGCTTCCTCATCATTATCATCTCCTCCATCAAGATCCCTTCTTCTTCTTGCTTCTACTGCCGCAAAACAAGCGTTTAGGATCCTAATCTCCTCTCTTAGTCCTTCATCTGCTACTCTTCAAATAGCTCTCCCACGTCCTCACCTTCCAACTTCCATTTCGATAAAAAAAAAAAAAAAAACTCAAACTCGCTCTGATACCAAAAATGATGGGTCCAACCCTTTTTAAACCCCACGATTAATCAATAGTTAAGTTATGATTAATATGATTATTGCAATTATCAAGCTCCCAGTGATTTGGTGGTTGATATTTTTGATTGTTTGATTAAATACTGGTACTTGTGGTTGGTGTGAGGGGGACACCTGTCCCATACTCGGAATTCGATATACTTCCCTTAGCTTACGTGCCTAACCTCTGTTCATTGGGTTCTGTTTGCAACCTTTAACCATGGCTCTACTCTGATAGCTGGGTTCTATTGGTGTAATGGATTTTTTTATATTTCTCGCTCCGTCAATGGGCTCGAGGGTTTCGAGGCTTGGTTCTCTGTCATCTGCAAATGGGCTCCTCTTCTTGAAGGTTTTGTGGGTGCTATTTGTGGTTACTATCTCCTGAATGCATTTGTTCATGTATTATTTTATCCTCTCACTGTATGTGCTCTGCTGTTTACCTGGTTATTTGACTAGGGTATGTCAGGTTGCAGCCATCAGGGGACATGACATTCGACCTCAACTCATCAGCTACATAGTGGTAAGTCCTCTTTCTCTGCTTTAGCTATTAAGTTGGTTTTTTCTGGTTATGCTAAGGGACTTGCACCTTTGTGAGTAGGGCTCCCTTGCTGGTTGGCGACTGGTCGAATCCTTCCTCCAGTTCGATGCTGCTCTTCTAGTAAGTATAGGCTTACAAACCCTCACCATGCATTTCTCTGTCTCAAGGTTTTAATTTTCTCACAATTCTAACATCGTGGTGTTGTCCTTGCAGGAGATTTGTTGGGCGCTCCAGGTGTGGACTTCGGTTCTGCTGTTGCTGGTCCAAATGTCTAGGGTATTTTCTTGTAGTCACTTACTAGCAGTTAGGGTTTTAAGGGTATGAGCCTCGGCTCCCCTGTCAGTCATCTTCTGTGTTGATTTCTCTCTTAGTAGTTTGGTATGGTTACTCTTCTGTCTATAAGTGGTTTGGACCTGTATGCAGTCGAGGCTCTTAACTTGCCAGTTAGGGTTTTCAGACTCAGGTTTTGGTATTCGCCACTGGTTTGTAGGGTTTCAATACTGGGGTTTCAAACCCGGTTCCTTAGTCAAACATGCAATGTATTTGGTTATATCTTTGGACTGAAACGATTTATATATTTCTATAAAATTACTTGGATAATGCTCGAAAGGAAAGTATATTGTTTCAGTTTGAATGATACTTGTGATTAATGCGTTCTCTTTGCTATAATGGAATTATTTCGTTGTGAAACCCTCCATCTACTCTAGTGATTTTCTTTGCCACAATGCTCAGTGTGTTTCTATGACTGTAGATCTATGTCATTAATGAATGTCTCGGCACTTGTCTATAGCCTCGTTCATATGTTTGATGTAGTCACTCCCACTTGCTCTCGACTTCGTTAATTCTGTTGCTTCTTAAATGCCTATAAAAGAAAAAATATTCTGCCACTATTTGTAAATGCATTCAATTTATTATGAAACAGAATGAAATTGTATTTAGCTATGAATGGAGTCAGATTATTTTTCAAAACCTATTGTATTATTTTATTCATTTTTCTGCTACGATGGAATCTCCCCTACAAATGTCTCATTTTTCCCTTTTTATATGATTTGTTGAACAATTTTAGAAACTGTCAACAGTTACATGTAGTTACATTGGATAACTATTAATTCCCGTTCACCTAAATTCTATACTTAATTTAAAACAGTAACTAAAAATAAATTATAATGAAATTAAAACATAACTTGCCGTTAAGTCCTAAATGCTAGAAACTAAGGAAATTTAAAGAAAACTCAGGTACAATGACCTCTAAACCTGTCAACCTATAACCTGTGAGACAAACACTTGTGTTTTTGTTCACCCTAAGCTGGATGCTCCTGCATCAGAGTAGTTTTATGTCAAAACCAGGGAAGGGGCATTGGATAATAGTGAAGTGAGTTCCAGGTATTTTTGTGGCACTAGTGATTATGGTCTGTGCTACCAGGGAAAACTAGGATTCGACAAAGTTTTTGACATTCATGTCTTTGTTTATGCAGACTAGGCTGGATATATGGATTGGGTAAGATCTACAAGTGCGTATATATTTAACCTATTTGGAGGAGAAGTCAGTTGGATGAGAAAGAGCCAGTTTGTAGTGTAAATTTAAACTACAGAGGATGAATATTTGGCATCTACTCATGTAAGAAATGAATAATTTTGGTTGCAGATATTGTGTTCAAGTATGGGGTTGGTACAATGAGCTATAAGGATACAATGTGACAGATGAAGTACAATTTTCTTAGAAAATAACCCTTCTTATCATTTGAAGACAAATAACATTGATGTTCAGTATCATTTTATGAGTGAGATTTTTGAAGACAAAAAGGTGTTTCTAGTAAAGGTGGACACTTTGTAGAATGTTATAGATGCATTGACAAAGTCTACGAGCACTGAGAAGTTTTGTTGGTGTAGAGAAACAATGGTCATTGTTTCCTTGGACCAATGACTAAGGTATACTTTGAATCCCTATGTGGAAAGAAAACAACAAGTTGGATAATGTTGGGTGTGTGTTATATTCTTTCCACTTTTCATGGGGTCTCGGGCAATGCCCTAGAAATATTTTATTTTATGCAAACCTAATAATAATTGGGAGGACCCAAATATGGTACGAGGACTCACCCATGGTTTACTGCACGATTTTTGCACATGGTTTTGGGCATGATTGTTTTCTTCCAATGGTGTTTTGTACATCTATTCAAGGGAAATACAATTGTGTTGTAGTCCATGGTAATTGGATTGAGGTTTATGAATGCTTCAACATGTATATATATGTATTGTAACATTTAAAGGAATATAAATAAAATAAATCTAGAAGTCCTGGTTTTGGGATCAAAGGGAAAATATATATATGTATATTTATTTTATATTCTTTTCATTGTCTATTTTTCTGTTTTAAGAATTCCTTTGCAGGTAATTTATTTACATAGTTAAAACCTACAAGTAATAATTCTTATTTTAAATGCCAACAATTGTATGATGTAAGAAAGTGAAATATAGAAAAATGATATATATATATATATATATATATATATATATATATATATATATATATTCGAAGTAGTAGTGGTAGTTTACAATTTTTTATTTATTTTTAAATGCACGAGACCACAAATATAAGAAACACATAATCGAGAATGATAATGCCAAATATCTAAAGAATAATAATGTAGAGTGGTAATGCAAAATTAGCAAATAGTTACATAATATAATAAAACAAAGAGAAGACATATTCAAGATAATTGTCTCCCATTATTATTAAGTTTTGATTATAAAGAGAATGTGTTTATCTATGTTGTTGTAATATTTCAGGCTATGAATATTAAGTCAATATTCGATTGTCTTCGTTCATTCTGAATCACTTGGTAAAAAAGAAGCTTTCATTGTTGTCACAAGTGATTTTCTCTTTTTTTTTGGTTAGCCTTTCATATCCATTTTTAGACATTCGTTCTCTCTAGATTTATTTTCACATTTAAGTTTTTAGAAAAAATAAAATGAGGATGAAAATGCCTTTGTTATGGTTTTGCATGAAAACATATTTGCATAAATTAAAACAATAGTTATTTGGTAGAACATACCCTATCCCATAGAAGACACCTCACTTCCAAAAGCATAAATGAAATTATTTTAGCAATAGAAATAAGTCATTTAATAATAGAACTATGTACTTCATTAGAATACTTCGGTGATCATCAATCTTGGTATGGAGGTGATAAAAAAAAATCAATAATTCCAATCCTTCACCACTTATGTTGCATTGGGACACTAAAATGATGCTCCCTTAATTTTGAAGTTATTTTTTTATATGGAAAACAGGTTCATGCATAGACCCGAGAATTTTCCTTTTGTTTCATCCTTTAATTGCATCTGCTAAAATGGGATAAAATAAATTTATTAGCCTATCATTTTCAAGGATCAAATACCTAATTATCAGTGAACGTCAAACATACCTTGTATAATTATGCCTTATTTTGAGTTGAACTTAATAATTAGGCCGTTTACCACAATCTTACTACCATAATTAGTTGCGACACTTTATACATGGTTCTCAAAGGAATGTACCCTATTGGTTGTGGGTAAAATCTCTATGTAGAGTAGCTTCAACTTTGAATATATCATAATTTAACCATATAGTAATACATTTAATCCTTATACAAGTGATAGGGTCATCTCTCCATCGTTGATTTTAAGCAAATATTTATAATTAAATTGAATTTTGATTTATTTATTTCTCTCCACTAAGAAGTTACTTTATCATCTAGTTCATCCCTTTTATTATCCTTTCAAAATGATCTTCCAAAAAAAAATGGGTAACCATCCCGTGACATCTCATATCTATCCCACTTTACTCTCACTCGAGCACCCTCCTCTTGCATTTAGCCCTCCCACCTAGCATAACATAAAATTACTCTTTTCACAAGATGACCTCTCACACCGTCATATCTTATCATGATTTTAATTTTCCTTGAAATCCTAAAACCATATTTTGTGAGATGGAAATCCCTTTCATGGACATGATTGATGTGGAAAATCTAATTGATCTTGATTTGGCCTTGTATAAATGACTCACCACATCCCTTATCCCATTTGTGCTATTATATTTACCCACACTTAATAGATTAAGAATTGCATGGTATTATAGATTGTGGACAATGATATTCAAATAATTTTCTATTCATTACCCATGTTAAAATATTGACTCTACTAATTACTCATCATTCGCACCTTTACCATCTTGGTTGGGTCACGAAAGTTGTTCAATGATTATTCATGTCATCACTGATATAAATTACTCAAAATCACACAATTATAGAAACACAATCATATTATGCACAAATGGTGTATGTGTAAACACACTCACACAAACAAATTTACATTCAGATTACTCTATTAAATAGAGTTTCCAAGATCCAACTTATTCCTAAATTAGAAAGAGAGGTTGAAAGAATTTCTCAACCATCACAAACCACCTTCTCAAATATGGAATGTAAGAATTAACTCCAACATCCCCCCTTAATGATTACATTACATGAATTTATTGAATTCACTTATAAATAACAAAATAATCAAGCTTATCGGTAGATGCTCCATCAAATTGCCTCATAACCCTCGGAAAGGTGTAGCTGGCAAGTTGGATTCCCGAGTTCGCTTCCTTAACTCCCGAATCAAGGACCTCCCGAAGTCAATTACTGGACAACATCCCAATCTGTCACATAACCTCATTAGGAGACCACTTCCATGTCTACCACTAAAGAGGGATCCTTCCCTATATCCGCAACTACAATGCTATCTGGACAACCATCCATATTGAGCCTTACTTCCACTTGATCTCTTCAAACACAATTGATTGCATGTTTTCAATAGCTGAACTCCTAGTCATTCTATGGATGAGCTCCCATCCACCGAAATACATGAGTGCTAACCGCTGTACTCGCCAGTTATCTAGGAAAGCCATCTAGATACAGTATGTATCTAGAATCAGTTTTTCAAAATAACCTTTTTATCTAGTTTGAAAAATTCATTCTCACTTAATTTACAAATAATTTATAATACTACTAAACCACAAAGATATTTCAATGTAAGAAACCAATAACACATAAAATAAAGTGGTTTGATGTTTTCTGCAACTGCACCTTGAGAACAAAAATATCTACTTAAATCCACCTATTTACCCAGCTTAAGCTCATGGTCGGATTCTCTAGGCCTTGCGAATCTCCTTGATATGAGAATCTCAATTCCCAGTATGATGCGAATGTCACAGAAATCATGCTTGATTTTCTCCATCATGTCGAACTTCATGATCTTCGCCTTGTCCATAAATTTAATCACAACACTCTCGCCCGTGTTTACATTCTTCGCATGGTAAACCTTAGCAAAGGTTCCTTGCCCGAGGAGCTTCCATAGTTCATACTTTCCCAGTAAAAAATTAGGCTTTATCTCCATCTTTTTTAACAAATCACTAATCAGTAGTGATGTGTTCTATTCACGATGCCTCTGCTTTTATTTTCTTTAGTTCCACAACCTTCTCAGAGAGTTGGATCGAATCCAGACTATTCAGCCATCGTCAAACAGCTCCGCAACACAATCCCGAGGCGAATCACCTCATTCCAGAAAACTTCTCCATAGCCCCGTGGCAAACCTGCAGCGGAGACCCCCACAGCCGGCTCGTCCTTAAGCCGGTCTGAAATTTCAAGCCACACACACATCACAACTTTGCAGCAAATACCGTAGGCTTCCATGAAAAACAGAAGAAATTTGCGCTGCCTCTACCCGATCTGCAAACTCTGGAAGAAATATGCTAATACCGGTCATCTGATATGATCTCTGAGTACCAGATATCCACACCAGGCCATGCTGCTCCGTGACCAATTCGTATATCATCAAACGAGCAAAAAAAACAAGAATATTTGTCGATCTCTCCACTCGCAGATTACTCGAAACACCAGAAGATAACAATCTAATGTTACCACCTTCCACGCTGAGACTTCTTTGTTCCTCTATGCTCCATGCTACACACAACAGAAAATCAATTTACATTCTTATTATCCAAGGACTTAGACTCACAACACACAGGCCTCTGATCTTGTGCTCTGATACCATGATAGCAATTACTGAAAATCACACAATTATAGAAACACAATCATATTATGCACAAATGGTGTATGTGTAAACACACTCACACACACAAATTTACATTTAGATTACTCTATTAAATAGAGTTTTTGAGATCCAACTTATTCCTAAATTAGACAGAGAGGTTGAGAGAATTTCTCAACCATCACAAACCACCTTTTCAAATATGGAATGTAAGCATTAACTCCAACAATCACAATGTCCCATCACCTTTTATATCATTTTATATTATCATGAACAAGAGGTGTAATATGTCCCTCATCTTGAGTCAATAGACGTGCTGCTAGGTATTCCTGGTGATTTTGGATAGTTTAAGACAAGTAGTGGGTAAGGGAGAGTGTCAGAATATATAAGTTTTATTTTCTTATATGTGGTCACTAGTTTGAGAAGTATAATATTCTTTTTATTTAGGATTTTTTTAGATCTAGTTGGTTTGAGATACATTCTCCAATGAATTAGTTTTCTAAACAGTTGTAGAGTTGAGATATTCTCTCAATTAGTTGATTGTGAAATCAAGGTAAACCACTCACATATTTATACATGTAATATTATTTGATTAATGTATTGAGAGAGTCTTTATGCATTCCTACTTTTACATAACTTATTCCAACAAAAAATTATTGGATTTTAGACAAAAATGATTGAAAACAGACCAAATTGTAAAATATTGAGAGCACTTGAAATGTTTTAACCATTCAAATTTATATTTTTGAATTGTTTTATATTATATATACATTTTTAAAGCCACATATAAAATATATATAATTGACATTGAAATATTGAAATATTTTATTTATGGACCACATTGTTCATATTAAAATTTTATTTTCTATTAATATATTTTTAAATAGATGTGAATATTACTTAACCTTGGATCTTGAAATATATTTTATCTATGTCTAACACAACATTCAATATTTTTAATATTATTAATATTTTTATATGCTACGTATTAATTTTATATTAAGAATTGAATTAATTACACATCTTATATTTATTCCCCTTCTTACAAAGTAATTTTTCTTTAATAGTCTACGGAGACGATGTTTTCCCACAACTAGATTTCTTGAAAAAAATCACTCTATTTCAAAGAGGAATTCTTCGTGGAGATGCAAACACTTTTTCTTTTTTTACTTTCAATTACTTATTTCCAACATTAAAATAAATTTTTTAATCTATCTCTATATATGTATATACAAATTTGATGTTAAAATATTTAGTTACAATAGATCTTCAAATAGTTTATCTAAGTATTATATTGGAATATCTTTAAAATGTAAAAGAACTATACATTTTTATTACACTCAAAAGTGAAAATATAACTTTATTTTTTTATTTTTAGTTATTTTATATGTCTATAAATTGATATAAAATTATATTATGACATGTAATTATTACATGGATTGAAATTTTTTATTTGTTGTTGAGAGTGTGAATGAAATACTTTTAGAAATTCTCTTTCATACTCAATTTTAATATCAACTAGCAAGGAGCCATATTTAGTGTAGATCTACCAAGAACTCAAAAGGATCAAAACTCTCAAAGTACAAAAATTTTGAGTAACCTATTCATTTTAACTCTTAATAAATGTGGAGTTAAGAAGTATCTATACTAATTTCTATATATATATTCTTTCACATATTAATCCTAATAATTCATATGGTTACATACAGATATATTTTCCATCTTTCTTTCACATAATATTTTTTTTTAATTTATTTCTTTAATAATATATATATATATATAAGCTTAGGTATTTTTTTGACATATTTTTTTTTTTAATGTTATATATATATATATATATATATATATATAAGTAAGTTCATTGTTAATATTAAAATATTAAATATTTATCAATTAAATTAAAAAAAAAAAAATTGATTATTTTCTTACTACTCAAGTTATACTTACTTTAGACAACGGGGGTTTGGTTCAATGGTGAAGAGTGTGTTGTTAAGACTCTCGTGATGAAAAGGTCACTGGTTCCAATCCCATCGAAGGAAAAAAAAAATTATAGTCATGATAAGGGTATAGTCATGATAAGGGTTGGTGTTGCGATCTCCAAGTGATTTTGACGGCTTAGATGAGTGTTGTTAAAACACTCGTGATAAAAAGGTCACCAGTTCCAATCCCCTCAGAAGGAAAATTTGAGTGTTGTTAAAACACTCGTGATGAAAAGGTCAGCAGTTCCAATCCGTCACCAGTTCCAATTTCCTCAGAAGGAAAAAAAATCCAGCTTTAGCAACTTAGATGCCCCTTGGCCATAGGTTTGGCGTAAAGTCATGTAAAGACCCACATTACCAAGAAAAAAAAATTACACCTACTTTCCAATAATTTTTTTTGAAATATAACAATATGAATTATTGTTATAGCAAAATGAATTTTAATTTAAAGTTATTATTTATATTTTATATATAAATATAGAGATATTTTTATTTTCCAGTTATATGTTCATTAATTAAATTTATTAAATTTTTATATGTTTATTAATTATATGTTTTAAAATATCATGGTTACCCATATGAATTATTATTATTTAACTTTATTTTAATGTGATATGTATATTTAATTGATGGACAAAATTGGTTATTCTTTCATAATTTAGCAATACAATTTTAAGTGAGATTGTGATTTTTTATTACTTAAAATATATTTTTAACTCCATTAATAAAATCAACACACTAGAAAATTTCCAGCTTCTTGAAATTTGAAAATTACATTGCTTAAACTTATTCTTAAAAATCTCTACCAAATTTTAGAAATATTCATAAAAATGCTTGAAAAAAAACCATTATATATATTTTTTAGACTACGTTTATTCTTATTAACAAAACCTAACTTGTAATACAAAAATTTGAGTTAAATCCATTTATTTTTTTATTACTTACATTATCACCTTTTTTTTTTTAATATAATGCTACATTTTAAATACCAATGTGAGATTTCTCTATACATTATAAAGTATCATTCTACGAAAAAAAACATAATAAGATAGACTTTATTATTTTTTTATAAATAATTTAATTAAAACTAACCAAATCTCTTTACTCACTTCTTACTTTCAATTTTTTTTATTATAGTTGACATTTCTTTGTAATTTAAAAATTATTTTAATTTTATTTATTAAAAAATTTATGAATTTGAAATTAACACATCTCCCTAATACTTAATTGTAAAATACATCTCACATCACTCTGCATATTATATATATGAAACCTTTATTATTTATATTAGATGTTTTAAATAATATTATTAATAATAATTAAATTTAATAAATTACAATACCAAGATTTATGAAACCTTTATTGTAATCTATAAAATTTTGTCAAATTTAACTTTATTCCAATCAATAACATTAAATATTATTTTATTACGTTTCACCCTTTCCTTTTCACTATCTATTAATTATAATAGTGACATTTAACACTTTCCTCTTTACTTTTCACGATCTATTGATTATAATAGTCACATTTAATGTTTTCCTTATCAATATCAAATATTTAATTTAATTTTAAATGAAAAATAATTTTGTTACTAATTATGTCAATAGAAATTTTATTATGGGTAGTTGGTAGTAACATTATTGAGATTCGTCGTCTTCAATAGTTGGAGCAAATCCCAACAACAATGTCATCTCAGTTGATTAGTTTTCGTTAAATACTACTCCTTGGGTATCTTCGTGCTTAGGCCACGTATCCTCGTGCTCATACCACGTATCTTTTTTCTCATACTGCATGAAACTTCAATAATAGGAAATTCTGTGTGGCCTATTTCTTGCAAGTCCTTAAACGCCTGTTGTGTTTCTATCATATTTTGAAGCGTATTTAGGTCATAGGGCTTAGGTTCTTTTTCCTAGGATATTTTGAAATTTCATGGCAGAAGTTATGGGTTCACCTTATTTATTTCCATGATATCCTTCTTGTTCCTGTTAACCACTCTTGTTAATACATTTCTCAGATCTCCTTTTGAATTTAAAGAGATCATACAAGTCTTCAATGGTTTTCACAAATTTTGGTTTTGGTTCTGGATCAAGGGATTATTTATTTTGGGTTAAATGGGTTTTGATATTAGTAATGTCCAATCCTCCCAGAATCAAGAAAAGGGTTGGAGCTAATCCTTCAAAATTCAAGCGAGGTGTTGATCGCATTGGCTTTACTACATGGTAACTAGACTAAAATCTACGTTTCATAAATTTGATTTTCTTTACCATTGTATTTGAATTAGGTCTAGATTATAGTCTAGTATTGTTTATAAGTTATTATAAAAGTGGTTCCATTTGCAGTGAGAAGTGTGGTTTCTCTCTTATTGATAGAGCTACAGATGTGCATGATTTCAACCCTTATTTGAGGATCAAATCTTCTTTGGGTATGTTTACATTGTTGTTCTTTCTCCGTTGTTGTTCTGGGAATCGAGAGGCTTTGAGATCAATGGGGATTTATGTATGTAAATGCAATATCGTTTCAATAGCTTTCTGGATGCCCATAATTATAGTCTCGAAATTCATAAGGGTATTTCAGGTGGTCCTCTGTGTTTTAGAATTTTATGCTAATACTTCAATTTGGGTGTTAGTCTTTGTTCTATGTATAAAGAAGCTTTGGTGTTTTAATGTAGGAATTTAGTCTGCATTGCAAATTTATATAATGTGGTAACTAGGTTTTGGTAGTTCTATGTTTATAATGAGAATTTCAACCTGTTTCTAATGGGTTTTAGGTTTCTCTTTTGGATGGTAGCATTTCATGCTTTCATAGCAGTAGCTTTCTCAATTTCAAGGAGCAAATTTTGTTTTGGTGTGTTATTCATTTCGTGCTAATTTTAATTATTTTATTTATGTTGATAACTACTAGAAATTGTGAATTGGTGTTGATGAGCCTTTAGGTTTTTCCTCTCGATGGTAACAATTTTTGCTAATGCTCAATGTGGGAACTGATGCTTTTTCTATTAATATTTGCAAAGTGTCACCATACAATCGATTTTGCAGTGAGGGGGCATCCAAAATTGTATATTCTATGATCCTTCACTATCTCTCTTATCTATTTTATCTTTCCTTAAACCTAAAATGGGTACCATTATGATCTGTTTCAATAAGTGTTTTCTTAGTTTATTTTTGTTAACAACTTTGATACTTTTGTTCTTTCATACCAGAAGTAGGAAGAAATAGAGAAAAGAAGGGCTAGAGATTCAAAAGGCTCCAACATGTGCCAGGAAGTCAAAGGATCCAAATCATCCCAAAAAGCCACAAACAACTTTCATTTTTTTTTTATCTAAGATACATTGCTTCAAGGCTTTATCAACTGTCAAAATATATACTAAATTTTATATATAGTTGCAGTGTTGAGGTCATTGATTCTTAACCCAACATACCTATTTTGGGCATTATGTTCTTGCAACGTGAAGACATTATGTGTGTGTGCATAAATAGAAGCATGGATACCTAGATGTCTCAATGAATTGTATTATTTTTTACTCTTTAAATAAAATTAATGTGTGCTAGCTTGCAAAAATTTTCATGACAAGGAGGATATCAGAAAAAAAACAAAGAGAGGATAATGTTGATGCCTGTAATATCCCAAAAATGGATTTCTCAGCAAATCATGCCTGAAAAATGCATTTTTCAGGAAAGTGTGGTTAGGCTATCATAAAACATGTTTAAAAACTCTCAGAAACCCACTCTAAATACTGCAGCAACCTTTACTCAGCTTTTATGGGCAAAAAGGTGGGGAAAAGTGAGGATTTTGGCCCTAAAATGAGTGTATAAGAAAATATACGTAAAATGACCGGTCAAGGTTTTGTAATATGTTATATTAGGTCAAGAGGGATATGCATTTCTAATTTCATAAAAAAAAAAGTGTTTTACTAAGTTAAACAATTCCTCCTTCCCGACTAGTCAAGAAAAACCCTGATTTCCCATGACTTTGAGTATGTATAAATTTACTGAAGCAAGGGTAGCTTATTTTCTAAAGGTAAAAGATGTATAATAGTATTAAAAATTAGAGAATGAGTTTAGGAACATGGCATAGGCATTAAGCAAGGTTACACAACATTTTTACATAGAAAATCCCTCAAGATTGAGGTGCTGCAAGACAAGAGAATGACCCAGAAACCCTTCAGTGTTATTTCCAGGGGGCTGAAGCTTATTTTTATTATATTACATATCTAAAACTGATAAATACATGAAAACAAAGATCTATAATGGGACAAAATGGCCAAAGGGCTCTTTATTACATTCCCCTTGGGAATTTCAGCAATACATGAAAATGTCGGAGTAGCTGGGCAGATACTGCAACTATGGAACTAAAAATATATAGATAAGGTTGAATAAGATGAAAATATTTGAAGTAAACCTCCTCCAATGGATCTCCAAAGTGTAAGGTTGATCCTTAAACTTGAGATCCCACCCTCTAATCAATCTGCAAAACCCCGCAGCAAATGCACTATGAAAATAACGCAGCTATTGGAGAAAACTGCGCAGTAGGGGAAAGAATATGTGTTGGCCTGATTCCAAGATCTACAAATAAGCTCTCAAGCTTCCAAACTGATCCTCCAAAGGCAAGAAAGACTCCCCCTCTGAAAAACAAGCAATGGAAGAGGTGTTGTGGAGTCTCCATGGTAACACCCTACAACACAGTATTATGCTGCTGCAGCAATAACGTTGTCCTGGAGGATGATGCTTAGGTCTCAAACCAAAATAATGATGGGAAAACCACACCCGAGTAGGCACTCGAAGTCCCCTGGGGCTAAGGGTGAGATCTCCGAACGGAGACACTCGATGAACTAAACAATGTTGTAGACTAGTTAAACAACCAACGTGCTCAAGAAGTCGAAATGACCAACTCAATATCATAAACATATGCATGAATGGAAATAGCTCTCCTCCCATCCATTTATATAGAAATTGGAGACTCCTCATGGGGCCCTTCCTCTAGAAGCTTCCCTTCCTATAGAAGCTTCCCTCCTATGTAGTGCTTTCCAACTCATACCCTGCGCTGGTTGACTTGTCAAACCTCTTTGCAAATATCTTCTTTCACACATGAGGGTGGGAAATATTGTTCCATGGCTGATCCCTTTTCATAGTAGAGGGATTTTATTTATGTTTTTATTATCTTTGGGCCTCCTTACCCAATTATTCATCTCCTAAATGAGTTTAGACAAAATTTACTGTTCCAATTTATTGAAGAAAAATTTGGAACATTACAGTCCTCTCCTCCCAAATGTTGCTTGTCCCCAAGAAACTACAAGGATAGAACTGAAGAATCTCCACTCAATGCATGGAGTCTAGAATATAATGAGGAACATCTCCCTCATGTGGATCCTCCATCCCAAAGCAATCATCCAAACAAAATGAGCCACCTCCCAACAAGGCAACTCCTGAAAATCTCCTTCCACCTCAAGCTCTGGTAATGAAGGTGGGCTGAAAATCTGAACTTGGAAAGCATCATAGCTTACCCCATGCTGTCCTTCTCTCCACTCATGACAAGTGTAGAGTGTATGCTGATCCTGGGCTACAAAATTATTTCCCTCCAATGGCAAAGTGAAGAACAATCCTCCAAAGAAGGCTCCTCCAACAATGAAGAACAAGCTGGCCCAAAACAATCCATCCATGAAGAATAGGACATGGTCATCATGGAACATCCTAATGAGAGTTTTGTTGAAGGTTTGAAATGATGATACATGATTCAAACAATTTATCACAAGGATACAACGCAGTCTCATCCACTGCAACTTCAAAAAATTACATGGCAAGCAATGTCCATGTTTCATCACATCTACTAAAGGATAGTAAATGGCTACATGTAACAACAATAATACATGATCAAGCACTTGCCCATGGTTGTACAATGTATGAATATCAATCTTATGGCCCACCTCAAAAGAGAACAAAATTTGTCTGTGGTGGCCATATCTCCTCTCATGCTCCCATTAGAACATGTAGTGCAAAATTTGTGAGAATTTTTCCTACTCACTGACACATCCAGCTCATGTGTCTCTCTCATAATCAAGCCTCCCATACAAATCTGATCTATATCAGCAAATGAAGACATGATCAATAGCAATATAAAGAAAATGATTAAGGTTACAAGTGATGCAAGAAGGTACCAACAACTTTCCCAGTAGTGACAACGTAGTTTTACAAGTTGCTACTTGATAAAAATACATGGAAAAATGTTTCTTTTTACATGGTTAATCATGCATGTATTTATATGATACATGCTATAGTGAAACAACTGAACATACATGTGGTGATAAAAAAAATTGTCAAGGCCAAAAAAGAGATAGTTGCCTCCATCAGGTAGATTGGCCCAATACAATTCATGGAGCAATTTGATGAGCTTGCCCCCTTGTGAAGCAATGCACTGCATAAGAATGGTAAGAGTGTGCAAATCAATGAACATATAAACAAGCTTCTCACCATATGCTAGAAGTAAGATGGTACATGGGTCCATACATGAGTACTTCATAGTGTTTTGGCATGCTATGAAGAAGAATGAACCATGTGCTGCAAGAAGATAATCCTCCTTATGCTTGAAAACCCAAGTCAAGAAAAATCTGCCATAGATGTCTCTATCATAATTACCTCCTCTTTGTTCATCAAGTGAAACAAAAATGAAGTGATCCTGGGACCTATGGGTTATGGATCCACCATATCTCTGTTGGGCACACTTCATCCATAAGTCTTTCCTCCAAGGTGACAACGCTATGAGCTTATGCAAATAAGCTCCTATCAATACACAACTATGTTCTTTGACATGCTCCTTGTTAAAGATTCTTCCAATAATGCTGCAAAAAATGTGGAATACTTCCCAAGATCGAAGTGCTTCCCAATCATCATCAAATACCAAGGAGATAGTTCCATCCCCTCCTCCTGCAACATCATACAAAGTGTGAGAGAAAATCTGCCCTTGGTCTCCCAAGAAAAGCAACAAAGTATTTTGTTGCCTCCTCATACTTCCATCATACAACTCATGTGATGAAGACACATCAACATCATGCATCCATTCTCTATGCTACTCAGTGATATAATTATCCATTCTCTTACTCTTAATAAGAGTGTTTTCCAAGTGATGGCCAAACTCCTTCAAGAGTAACCAGCGCAGCCAAGCCTCCTCCTGCCCGATATCATAGATCTACAAGTAGCCTCCTAGCTCCTTGCTTATCAACCACATCCACTCAACCATATATGGATGCCTCCTTCTTATCCTCATCCTGGTACTCCACCCATGAGGGCTACCATCCTCCAAAATTAAATTCCTATCTTTTCACTTTATGGGATTTTGAAATGTAAGCTTCTCAAGGACCAATGAGACCCTATCAAGAATCAAATAGGTGGTAGGAAAAAACCTCCCATCATGATGTGTATGGCTCAAGGGATGTCAAACACAAGCATGAGAGATGTTATCCATCCTAAGATGTCCTCCATATTCTATTTTCTCTTGTGAGAAGGGAAGAAAAGCATTGCATTCCATGGTGTGTCGAAGTGCATCTCCAATGAGATCTATCCTTGAGACCTCCCTTTCATCCATAGTCTTCCGAAACCAATGAGGTCTTCGATATTAAAGTAGAAGTTCCTCTTTGAGGTGAGAGGAGCTCATTGAGAAAGTTTCATCTTGAAGGGAGAAAAGGTTTCTTATTCCAAGATGTCTACCATCAATCTTCAAATCTTCAAACCCTAACCTCCAATATGATGTACAATCCAAAAATGGTTCATGAGAATGATGGTTTGATTCCTTCTCGAGTTTTTCCATGTTGCACAGTGCAGTGCAACCAAGCTGCTCTATAGTAGCAATGAGATTTTACCCTTGGTCATGAAAAAGTAAATCTTCACATTGATCAAAAGAATTTGCTGCAACAATGGAATGTGGAAATATTTTCATACTTTGATGTGCATTTGGAACTTCTTGTAGGGCTACAATATTCCCTTCCTCAAAAGTGTTGGCTACTCCAACTGTTGATGCATGTGGCTGCTCCTCCATGAGTGGGACAACGTTATCACAAGCCTCCTCAAGAGGTGATGTGATCTCTTCGTTGTTTGTTCTTTCTCCATCAAAGGTTTGGATCAACCCTTGAGTGAACTCTGAAAAAGTCTCCACCCTTTCATGGCTCAAGTGGCTGCACCACCAATCATAGGCTTCACCCTACAAGTGCAGCACTGAGATTTAGACAACTTCTTTCCCTGCTACAGGATGTAGTAGGAAAAATGCCTCCAACTTTCTCACCCAAGTTCTTGCATTAGATGACCCATAAAAGGTAGACAACAAAAATATATTGCCTTTGATTTCTTTTCTGCTGCATGGCCTCTTCTCTTCCTTCAGCTGGATGAAATGAGGAAAATCTAGAGTCTCCCTGAAGGCTCTAGGTTGAGATCTATACTCAACAAGGTAATCACTGAGAATCTAATGATCCAAATATCTTCCATGCTCAATATCTTCTTCTTGATGAGAATAGGAAGCGCATGGTACTTCCTCTTATTCAATATTATTAACCTCCTCAAAGGTGGATGCATCTCCTCTAGATCTGAAAATAGATGAGAATAAGCTCATCTTTTTCAATGTTCTGATCTTCTTGGGCTTAGACTCACAGGGATCAGTGGATCCCTCATACATGGGAAACGGTGACCTCCCAGTGGTATGCTGCAAATTTTAACTCTACGTGCTAGATCCCCCATTTTTCCATTCACTTTCATCCTGCCTGAGCTAACAGTAATCTTTGAAAGGCAAAGCTATTCTGAAGTCTTCCCCCATGGAGTGCCATTTACGGAAATAGTCTCCAAAGGGTATATGATCATGCTGCCTACCTTTATCACTTGGTACTAGAGGTAATAATGTAGGCATTGTGATCCTGGTGTAATAGATAACTAGCTCCACAGGCTGAGCCAAAACTATGCTTTGATACCACTGTAATATCCCAAAAATGGATTTCTCAGCAAATCATGCCTGAAAAACGAATTTTTCAGGAAATTGTGCTTTATCTATCATAAAAAGTGTTTAAAAACTCTCAGAAACCCACTCCAAATACTGAAGCAACCTTTACTCAGCTTTTATGGGAAAAAAAATGGGGAAAAGTGAGGATTTTGGCCCTAAAATGAGTGTATAAGAAAATATGCATAAAATTACAGGTCAAGGTTCTGAAATATGTTATATTAGGTCAAGCGGGATATGCGTTTCAAATTTCAGCCAAAAAAAAGTCGTTTTACTAAATTAAACAGTTCCTCCTTCCCGACTAGTCAAGAAAAACCTTGATTTCCCATGACTTTGAGTATGCAGAAATTTACTAAAGCAAGGGCAGAGTATTTTCTAAAGGTAAGAGATGTAAAATAGTATTAAAAATCATATAATTAGTTTAGGAACATGGCATAGGAATTAAGCAAGGTTAAACAACAGTTTTACATAGAAAATCTCTCAAGATTGAGGTGTTGCAAGACAAGAGAATGACCCAAAAACCCTTCAGCGTTATTTCCAGGGGGCTGAAGCTTAATTTTATTATATTACAGATCTGAAACTGATAAATACATGAAAAAAGAGATCTATAATGGGACAAAATGCCCAAAGGACTCTTTATTACATTCCCCTTGGGAATTTCAGCAATACATGAAAATGTCGGAGTAGCTGGGCAGCTACTGCAACTCTGGAACTAGAAATATATAGATAAGTTTGAATAAGATGAAAATATCTGAATTAAACCTCCTCCAATGGATCTCCAAAGTGGAAGGATGATCCTTACACTTGAGATCCCACCCTCCAATCAATCTGCAAAACCCCGCAGCAAATGCACTATGAAAATAACATAGTTATTGGAGAAAAATGCGCAATAGGGGAAATAATATGCGTTGTCCTAATGCCAAGATCTGAAAATAAGCTCTCAAGCTTCCAAACTGATCCTCCAAAGGCAAGAAAGACTCCCCCTCTGAAAAACAAGCAATGGAAGAGGTGTTGTGGAGTCTCCACGGCAACACCCTACAACACAATATTATGTTGCTGCAGCAATAACGTTGTACTGGAGGATGATGCTTCAGTATTGAACCAAAATAATGATGGGACAACCTCACCCGAGCAGGCACTCGAAGTCCCCCGGGGCTGAGGGTGAGATCTCCGAACGAAGACACTTGGTGCACTAAACAGTGCTACAGACTAGTTAAACAACCAGCATGCTCAAGAGGTCGAAATGACCAATTCAATATCATAAACATATGCATGAATGGAAATAGCTCTCCTCCCATCCATTTATATAGAAATTGGAGACTCCTCATGGGGGCCTTCCTCTAGAAGCTTCCCTTCCTCTAGAAGCTTCCCTCCTATGTAGTGCTTTCCAACTCATAACCTGTGCTGGTTGACTTGGTCAAACCTCTTTGAAAATATCTCCTTTCACACATGAGGGTGTGAAATCTGGTTCCATGGTTGATTCCTTTTCATACTAGAGGGATTTTATTTATGTTTTTATTATCTTTGGGCCTCCTTACCCAATTATTCATCTCCTAAATGAGTTTAGAAAAAATTTACTGTTCCAATTTATTGAAGAAAAATTTGGAACATTACAATGCCAAAGCATTTTTCTAGATTCAAAACTCATATTTGTAAGTGATATTATTTGTTTTTTCATATGTTATTTATGTACAAAGAATTTATGATAAACCTTGTCTTGTTGGCCATTACATACGTTTTTCATGTGTGAAGTTAATATGTGGGAACTCAAGTATGAATTGTTTCATGTAGGTCAATATAAAAGGAGATGATAGGTGGAAGTCAATGAAAAAAGAGGTAAGGGTACACTTTGGATGTAATGTTGCCTAATTTTCATTTTTAATGGTTGGATGTGGTTTGGTGTTGTTTAATTCCAGTTTAGGTCTATTTTAAAGTAGATTGTGAATAACTATTTATATTATACAAAACAAATTTATGACATTCAACACATATTAGAATGATGTCCAAAATTTAAGGGCTTTGAGGAAAAGGATTGGTTGTTTTTATTGGCGATCATAATATATACATTGACTAAAAACACCCATCTTGGATAACTTTCCCATATAAAGTATTTATGATTGTGTGGATTTTGAATAATATTCTTCAACTGAGTAAAGTCCTCACTTAGGTTCAAGCTTATTTTATTTTTTAGCTAGGTTTTCAGTCAGCTAGGCTAGGCTCAACATTATAATGGCAAACCCATTGACTTGATTCCAGGTTTTATCTATGAGAAACCACGTTTCTACAAAACATCCTGGCTAAAAAATATTCACCTTCAACTGAAAAAAGTTTTAGTTTTTTTTGGATGTTGTTCAAGGATTCATAGGTATCATTTTATTTCCCATTTTTTATGTGGTTTGATGGGATTGTCTAATTCTTTAAATGGTTTCTATGATCGGATAAAAAAACATTACTTTACGAACACTCATACAGTAAAGATGGATATTAGATTTCCATGGCTAAATACCTCGAATAAATCTGATAGGTTTGCTTATATTATATTTGAATATGAAATTATGCATTTAAGTTTTCTTGTCGCATGCTCAGTATAAAATTTCATGGACAATGATTCATTTTTTCTTGTTGATATTTTGGAACCATTAAATTTTAATTTGTATTATATCTATTTTACGGGCTAATGAAGAGGTTGACTTTGCAGAAGTTGGCATAATTGGCATGGTTGGTTTAAAATATTTTAAAGATTCTACATTCACCTTTTATGACCATCTTACTCATATGATAACTTGTAAGCTAATTGTGAATTGGTTTCACATCAGGGTGTTGAATTTTCATACAAGGACTACCTATATGAACTAGAAGATTCCAGTTATTATATAGTTGATTATTACACATCTAAGCACAAGTCGACAATATATTTTTTAACAAAATTCTCAATTACACCATGCTTCTCAGTAAACATTTTCTTGGGTTCTTTTTCCTGATCATGGCTCCTGATCATTTCACACGTGCTTAACGATAGTATATTGAACAAAATAAACAATTAGAGATATATATTTTAGATAGATAGGTGGAGCAGTTGTTGCTCAAAATTTTGTCATACTTTTAAATACATTTTTTGGAATGTTAGGGGCATGATATGCCATAACTGGATGGAAATGTGGTAGTCCTAGAGAAGAAATATTAATATTTATATGTTTGAGACAGATAGACACAACATGTGCTACTAAAAAGTTGTCAGTGTACTAATTATATTTTTGGAGATATTAGGGGCATCAAATATCCTTACTAGATGGTGATTTAGTATTCTAAGTGAAGCAATATCAATGGTAATAATTTTCAGAGTGTACATTATTAATTTTTTCTAATGATGAAATTATATTTATATCCAGGAATCATATATGAGTTTCACTTTGATGTAAAGTTAGCAATATGATCTGGAAAACATGGAGGTTCTTTTGAAAATAAATATTTGTTTCAAGAGTTACTACAAAAAATCATTCTTTAATTAGGATATTAGGGGGAGCTGATAAAATTTAATTTCTAAAATCAAAATTTTCTTTTTATTTTTACTAGCATTATTGTTAAAATAAAGATGAATTCTTATGAGCTTTAAAGTGAGATTTAATATTTCTCAATTCCCAACATGTCTTTTGATGAAATATTCTATGAGCTATAGAATCCTAAGTGGCCTAAAAATGAAAAATACTTCCTCCTAGATTGTTCATTTTATCCTCATGTTCTATTTAGTTTTAAAAATACTTAACACATTACAAGTTTTATCTTCACACTCTATTGAGTTTTCAAAATACTTATCACATTATATTTTTATTTTATTTTTTAAGTTAACAAAACTATGATGACCTGTGATATCACTTATTTTTTAAGTACAGAAATAAAATGTTGAAAAATTCTAGTTATTTTCTTATCTTGTTAATGGCTAATAAATTATACAGATCTTAAAGGACATTAATCATCATCATTAAATACAATATTATAAAAGAAACCATTTTTAGTTATTTACATTCTTAATGTAATAATGATTATACTTTTTTTCTATTTCACGATGAACTTTCAAATTATATATTAATAAATTTGTTTTTATTTCAACAATGTAAATATAATGTTTTTTTTAAGTAATTATAATAAAAAAATTAATACTTTCAATTGGGTTAATGGTAATTTTATAATACATTATTTTTTTTAATATTTAATTATATTATTAGTTTCTATAAATTTATATATCATTGGTTTATCTAATAACATTAAAATAAAAAAAATAAAAATAAAAAAATAATAATTTAACAGTTTTATTTAGTATTATTATATTTATACTACTACTTTTGAAGTGAAATTGATTGAAAGTTAATAGTGTTAGGAAGCTTTTTATCGTAAACATAACTAAAATGCTTTAAATTTTCTATTTTTAAATTTATTTGTCAATAAATATTATTTAAAATTCAACCAAAATATTATTTGAAATTAAACTAGAAACTTATTAGAATTGATCTAAAAGTTTTTTAAAATATTTTATTTATTTATGTATTCTAAAAATACAAATTAAATATTTTTTAGTGAAAATAAAAATATAAAACAATTAAAAGATATATTTTATCATTTAACAAGTGTTGATAATATCGGTATTAGCAAAATGTCAGTGAGGGTCCAAAAAACATCTTATCGACAATATCAACGGGAATATTGCCAAAATATTCGCAAATATCGACAAGCATAAAAAATCCATAATATATTCATATTTTTCATATTTTTAAACATATAAAGCAATAACGACATGAAACAAACACATTGACACATAAATATGAAGAATGCACTGATATATATGATGTAGTCGATGTAAAATAAAAAAGATATATCAAAAGCAATACCAAATCTTGTCGATCACTCATAATTGTCCAATCAAGGACTCAAATGTGGAAAAAAATTACAAAATAGCATCACATATATCAAATTATCTCATCATCATGAGCTATATGTAGCAAATATGAAAAAACAAATAAAGTTAGGAACTATCTATGTGAGATCAATTCCCTCTCCCTAGCAACTATCTTTCTTCCTTTTCATCAATTTCTTCAAGAATTTTTTTTTATCATTTCCATATTATAAATTTTACAATGTATAACATCATGTCTATGGAGTCTATCTAGATGGCATTTCAATCCTTAAACTTCTCTTTCCATCTTGGTCCCACAAAATTTGCATGATAGTTGTGCCCAATTTTCCCACCATCAAGCTCCCCATACTCACAAAATGGGTACAAGGATTTTGGCATATTTGAAGTGAACTAATTCAAATTTCAAACCTAGCAAACCAAAAAAAAAAAAAAATTGGCATTAAACACCCATACACAAGAAATGGCAATAAGAGGGTGCATAAGAAAGTTTAAAAAAAAAATGAAGCTTGTTGTCCAAATATGGAGAAAACTTTTGCATTGGCTCATGGGAATGAAAATAATAGCAAATGGAAAAAAAAACAAAGAAACAAAATGTTGGTAGGCAAAGAGGCAAGAAAGCATAACCCTAAATCTATGAAAAAAAAAATCATTAACATAGGGGTTTTTAAGAACCTACCTATTAATGGAAGAAATGAAGTTTATCTCACTGTTCTTCAATCTTTGATCAACAAAAAAATTCTTAGTTGATGTTGATAATGGATGTTTGATCCTCGATCCCTCCTTGAAAACCACCACAAAGCCCTTCCCCTTCCTTCTCCAAGCCTCACAAATGAGAATGACAAGAAAAAGACTGAATTCCATTTTCTAGCCGCGACACAAGAGTTTCTGACGATATTTCCTATCGTCGCATGATGTTTTCCCAAAATATTGGCAATATTTCAAAAATATCGCGATATATAGGAATATCGCTAATATTTCTGCAATATTATCAACAATGCATTTCACTATTTATATATTTTGTCATTTAACTATTTTATATTTATATCTTAAATATTTTATTATAACTATATTTAAATAACAAAAAAGGACCACTAATTAAAACATTAAAATTTAAAATTTAAAAACAAATAAAATTATAAATTTATTTTTCAATAATATATATAATTTTATAATTTAAAAATAATTAAATTAAAGATTTAAAGTTTTAATCATGGAATTAAATATAATAACTTTTATAAATTTTAATTAAAGATTATATAAAATCGATTTTCTTTTATTTTCATAAAATTTAACATTGAAATTATCTATATGAACTTTTCCAGTTATTAAAGTGGATATTTGAAGTTATTGATTTAACAATTACCTATCAAATTATTAAATGATATTTGTTTTGGTAAATTTTCTATCAATAATATATTTCTCTAATAATACATTAATGTATATAGGTTCATATAGATTATATTTGAATGTGGTAATAAATTAAATATAATACTTGCAATTGCACCATATGTTGCAAAAGAAACGTCGTAAGGAAATAGCGTAGGAAAGAGTAACCTATAATAAATAAGAAGGAAATAGCATAGGAAAGAGTAGTCTAGAAGAAACAAGATGTTGTAGAGAAGAAATCACCGTGAAGGAATGAAAGGAAAATTTTGCTTCCATGGAAGCAAGTCGTGGAGGTTTCAAAGATATTGATGATAAGAGTTATCAACCAAAAAATTTTGTTATATATTTTAAAATAGGCAATTGGGGGTGAAAACATATACGTAAACCAACATAATATGTTCACATATATACAAATTTTGTTATAGATATTGAAATAGGAAACTGGGGGTGAAAATCCTTTGGTGATTAATAACCCAACACGTAACCCAAATAAGATATTTTAAATACATTCAAGTACAATAAATCTATCATAGCTGTCAATAAAGAGAATTTTTATTAACAAAAATAGAGTTTACTTCAAGTTCATCTACATATCTGAGGGGAAATTGCATGCTTATCAAAAATTGTATATGAAGAACAATAATCTTGGTATACAAGAAAGTGAATATCATTTTAGTATGGAGACATTTTTTGAAGGAGATATTTTTCTTTATGTTATGGTTTATTTTCTTAACTCCAAACTTGGTTTATTATTTCTCTATATACATAAAAAAAAATATACAAAGTAAATTCACAAATTTAAGTTATAGTTTTATATTTCATAATTACAAATCTAGCTTCTTATTAAAATATTTTACACATCCTAGGTTATTCTAAATTGATCAAGAATATAGAATTATTAGGGTGGTGTTCTATGTGCACTAAAATTCCCATGAGGTCCATCACAATGTATGGGGTTCATTGCAACCCTGGATATATTCTGTGAGTTGTTGTGATTTTTTGCTTCTGGCTACAACTTAGTTTTGGTTTTCACCTAGTTATCATGATTCAAAACTTTGTTATCATATTAGATCCTTATAGCATTATATATATTATGTAAGTTAATGTGATGTTTTGTTTGTCACAATGGTTCAAAAATCAATTATTATACCACAATATTGTCTTTCTTGTTATTTGTTTTGTTTATCTTATTAAAATATTTTACACATCCTAGGTTATTCTAAATCGATCAAGAGTATAGAATTATTAGGGTGGTGTTATATGTGCACTAAATTTCCCATGAGGTCCATCACAATGTATGGGGTTCATTGCAACCTTGGATATATTATGTGAGTTGTTGTGATTTTTTGCTTGTGGCTACAACTTAGTTTTGGTTTTCACCTAGTTATGATGATTCAAAACTTTGTTATCATCTTAGATCCTTATAGCATTATATATAGTATGTGAGCTAATTTGATGTTTTTTTTGTCACAATGATTTAAAAATCTATTATTATACCACAATATTGACTTTCTTGTTGCCTGTTTTGTTTATGAAACCCTTAAAAAAACTAGAGGAACATTTGATTTTATAGTGTGATCTCTCGAGCATGGGTGGGGGTTTCAAAAATTGGAGAGTAAATTGAGTGGTTATTGTTAGAAATTGTTGTATAGGATGGGAAATTTAGATGGTTTGTAGACAATATGGATTTCATAACATACATATTTTTTGAATTTTTTAGTGTTTATGGCACCATGCATCTAATAGGATCCATTTCAACTAATAACGTTAATATATCACTATGCGAATGATAACTTGCGACATCCCTAGCCATTTTCTTTTATTATGTATCAAGTTATAAACTAATAACTTGTGAAATCCATAGCCATTTTATTTGATTGTGGATCAAGTTATAAACTAAAATATACTCTCTCTTCAAAAGACTCTACATTATATATTGGATAGAAGGAAAGGTTATGATAAAAATTATACAAAAAACCCCTTAACGTTGTCTCAACTTACTCTATTGTTAATCACATAGTGTCAATTTTGTAAAAATATAATCTATAATAAGGACTGAGTGGGTTTTTTTGTTTGTAAGTTTTGTTTGGAATTGAAAATATATAAAATTTCATAATAAAAAGTTCAGTAAGTTTTACATCATATAATATGAAAAATCATAAAAGCTAAAATTAGGTAATTAAAGATATGTATATAGTTTTTTTGAATGGAATGAAGAGTATGCATTTAGTTACAAACTATTACAATTAATTAATTAAAGGTAAATTTAGTGTTATTTAAGAAATGAGAATTATGAACATTCATCATTATTTCTCAAGATAAATCGTGTGGTGTGATATATTTGGAAATTTAAAAAGATCACATATTTTAAAAAATTTCATTATTAATTTAGTTTTTTCGATATTAAGAAATACTCCTCAAGAATAATAAAACAATCGTAACATAAGTAATATATAACAAAAAAACCATGTATTTTTGGAATAATAAAATAGATGTAATAAAAATAATATAGAACAAGAAAAACTATGTATATTTGGATGTATGAAATTTAGATACATTTTATTAAGTGAAATTTTAAAATAATAATGGTTATAAACATTTAAAAATAAATTTATTAAATAATTAGTTTAGATATATATTATTGATGAGAGGGATCAAATGAGGTTCATTGATCCCTCTTGGCTCTTGGTATATCCAGAGTTAGGCCATTTTAATTCCCCCCTTTAGATAAACCACATTCCATATGAATACCATGAGTCAATACCATGGGTTGTTTTTATAGTTTAGTAAATAATTTTATTAAATAATTAGTTTAGATCTATATCAAGACATTTGATCCCACTTGGCTCTTGGTGGATCTAGAGTTAGGCCATCTTAATTTCCCCCTTTACATAAACCACATTCCACATGCATACCATGGGTTGTTTTTATAGTTTAGTATTATTTTTATTTTTTATTTGACCTAGTTAAAATGTTCATTACAATATGTCAATATTTTTATTTAATTTACATTTTTTTTGTGTAATTTGACAAAGTCACCAAAACGTAAATTCAATCACTTATTAAAAAAAAACTAACATTATAAAAAACATATATAAAACTTTAACTTGTGAATCTACTGGCCTAAAACATTTCAATCGTCTAACATTTGATCCATTGGCTCAGACATTGACACAATGGCACCTAGGGAAGTTGTTTTCAAATAAAAACATCTTACGACGTAACTAGGGCAGTTGTTTTCAAATAAGAACGTCTTACGACATAAAAATTATGTTATAAAGTTTAAAAGTTAGAATAAAAGTATTATAAGTGAGTGATAATAATTTGATTGGATATTAAGAAGATTAAATTTTTTCAATTGGATTTATATACGATATAGCTATTATATTTTCATACTATCTTAAATATTCTTATATTTCTTTTGAGTCTTGTGAACTCTTGAGTATACATGTGGGTTGGCTTGGTACCAACAACCCACTTTAAAGAGAAGTTGATTTGACTCCTCCTAAAACAATAGAAACTAAAAAAGACTAATTTTTTTAATATATATATATATATATATATATTTAATTCTTTTGTATTAAAAAAACTATGTATTAACATGTTAAGCACTTTTCTATGCTTGATAAATCCAAATTTAAAATGAATTTACATATATTTATTTATTTCATATTTAATTATCACAAACACTAAAGTATGTAATTATTTAATTTTAGTTTATTTAATTTAAGTTTATTTAAGATGGAGATGAATATTAAAAATAAAATGGAATTGAGGATATCATTTGTGCTTTTCCATGAAATTCCAATAGCCATAAGTTTTCAAAATTTTCATGTTTTCAAAGAAAACAAATTGTTCTCATTTTCAACTTACCTAGTCCCGTAAGCTTCATTTTCTAAACTTTGAAACAAGAATGGAGCATGCAATCCACTTCCTTCCCATCCAAAATAACAACATGATAAAAATACTTAGGGATTCCTTACATTGCACTAGAGAATGACACAAATTCAATTCATTTAGGATTTTGAGCACCTTATGAAATGTCTGTTTCACAATTGTTTTTTGTTTCTCCCCCATCCAAACATCATCTTCTCATCATAATCTCTAGTAAGTTGTTCGGAGATGTTGGTAGAATATCACAATGATATCTCCTAGAATATTTCTTCTATTTTAGTTATGAGTTCGGTGATAGAAATCTTATATATTGTAAATTGTATAATGCACTTTTACCTAGTTGT
The DNA here is from genome assembly GCA_034641835.2 of Pinus albicaulis. NCBI lineage: Eukaryota > Viridiplantae > Streptophyta > Pinopsida > Pinales > Pinaceae > Pinus > Pinus albicaulis. The sequence goes on along the minus strand of CM076569.1, from coordinate 645,097,296 downwards.
AAAGCTCTACTTTACTAATATTTTACCCTCTAGATTCCTCATACCTTCCATGTCCATATCTTTATTTCCTCTACATGTAACTCACTCTACATTCATCTACACTTATTTCGACATGCCTTTGCACCTTTTTGATGCAAATGCTAATTATATCACCTACACATTTTCATATAAGCCTTTATTTTTTCACCTTAAAAAGAAACTAGTAAATGTTTTAATTCCCCTCCTAAACTAGTAAGCTACTTCTCTAAATGGTATTTTAGATATTCTTAACACTTCAATTCTGAAATATAAGTGTTTGGATAAATCATATTTTAGAGTTCCTTTAATAAAAAATTTAATAAGTCATATTTTGGAGTTACTTTAATAAATTATATTTAAAATTTGGCTTATGGAAGCTAATTTACCTCCATTAATTTACCTTGCCACTATACATTGAAATTAAATCAAGAGAAAGCACGAGCATGAGAAATTGTGTGACTAGCATTTTGACAAACTTAAAATTGTTTTTCTAAACATCCCCGCTCATACCGAAATTTCTCCACATTACCAAAGACAATGTTGTAATATAATAATGATCATTTGTTATATTTTGAGGAAGTTAATTTTGTAAATAGTTATCACGATGAAAAAATTCGATACGGATCCATACACGGATAATAATGATCATTTATTATATCTTTCGAAAGTTATTGGTCTAAACAGTAATCACAGATGAAACAATTCGATAGAGATGCATATGAAAATGCATGTTGCAGACAGTTGTGTTTCACTCCCTCCTCTGCTCATACTTTCAACTGCATTTCGATGTCTTGTTCATCGGATTGGCATTTTCCTTTGTCGTCGTCGCATTTTTCCTTTCTCGATTCCAACGGCTAGCCTCCATCCACTATTTTTGCATCTTCAATGCGTGGGCTCTTTAGGTTGCGATAAAAACAGTATAAAACCATCTGAGCCAACCCAAATGGCACTCCAAAAAATTTTGGTGCCTGCAAAAAATATGAAGTGCATGCAAGGAAACAAATCACTTACTGGTAGCTTCAAATTAACGGTTCTTACTGCGCGATATTGTTTGGTCATATAAACTGATAACATGAATTGCATCATATGAAGTCGTAAGAACAAGCTAATTATTACATTACCATGATAAAAATATCTCTGCTGAGTGTTGGAATATTGAAAATTCTAGAACACAGAGAAATTAAAATTCTTGACAGGAGACAGAGTTTCTCATGCTGAAAAACAAACTTCTATTTCTTTCAAAAAAGAACTGTTACAAAATCTTCCTCTTAACACAGAGGGATAACATAAATGGTGACTGCTTCAAACACAATGCACAAACCTTCACTGTTTGTCAAACAACACACTTTGTCCCGTAAACCAACACTGTTGTGTTCTTCTTCTCCACACTGCTGCGCAAAACCAAAATGAAAACAAAATAACACATTACAGTTAACAGGCTCTCGCGCCGTTTCACTTTATATATGACGCAACGGAAAACATAAAACATAAAACAAATAAATAAGCCATATTACAAAGTAAAAACCTTTGCGGAACAAAAATAAATTCAAATTCCCGACGTACGAGTGGGGACCACATCGCAGTCGGCAATCGGCGATCGACTTAACAACAACTTTGCGATTGAGCGATGTGCGATGTTGCAATTGCGATTGGATTGCATCGCAAACATCCGACGGAACATTGCGATTGTGATTGAAGAGCGGATGCGATGGAACATATGAACTCCGTCGCATAACACCATCGAGTCGGCCCTTTGGTAAATGTGATCGGGGCACATAACAAAAAACCTCTGATTAAACCTTGCGATTGCAACCTTTACGATCATATAAAATAACATCGCGTGGTCTTGTGGACCCACGAGCCTCGGCTGATGGTGGAGGGTGATTATAACATAAACTTTGGTTGTATTATATACAACCGTTCCACTTGCAGAACTCTACCATATCAACAAGACACTTGAATGTTGAAACTTATGTGTTGCGATTTACGATTGCAATTGCATCGCATCACAAATATTCACATCAACAAGAGACTGCTTATAAACTTTGCGATTCCGATTAGAACTTAAGTGGTGGGGAACACCTGTCCCGCCATTTCAAAAATTAAAGGACTTCAGCTGTTTTTTAAACAAACTCGTCATTTTGATTGTTGAGGGCTTTAAACACCCGAATTGACTGTTTTAATCAGTTTTGCTCCTCTGTAGAACTGAACTACGAAAATATTCATCCTTCCACTGTGAGAACGGCTATGCCCGTAAAAAAATCAAATCTCCTCTGCAATTTGTGTCTGCAACCCATCAAGAATTAATTTCTTCCTTATTGTTCTTCCATTCTTCTTTAATTTACAGTGTTTTGCACTCAAAACCCTGCTGCTGCTGCCTTTGTACTCTTTTCTTCCTGCCAAAGGCTAGCAGGTGACTTTAATATTTTCAACACTCCCCCTTAAAGTCAGTTGCTGGGTTATCAATCATACCCAAACATTTTCTTAAAAATTCAAATGTTTTCTGCCCCAATGGCTTTGTTAAAATATCTGCATATTGCTCCTCTGTTTTACAATACTGTAAAACAATTTCTCCATTGTTTACCAATTCTCTGATATAATGAAATTTTGTATCTATGTGTTTTGTTCTTTTATGAAACACTGAATTCTTTGACAATGCAATAGCTGAGCTATTGTCACAATAAATTACTGTCCCTTTTACCTGTTCTTGACATAGACTTCTCAACATCCTTCTCATCCAAATTTCTTGACACGCTACTGCTGTAGCTGCCACATACTCTGCCTCTATTGTAGATAATGTTACAATAGCTTGTTTCTTAGAAGCCCATGAAATGGCTTCTGAACCCATATCAAAAACGTAGCCGGAAGTGCTCTTCCGATCATCTACACTTCCAGCCCAATCACTGTCAGTGTAACCAACTAACTCTAAATTTTCTGAAGTAGTATATAAAATACCAAATCTTTTAGTTCCTTTAACATATCTCATAATTCTCTTTGCTGCTTGCCAATGTGCTTCTTTTGGCTTCTCCATAAATCTGGAAATTAAGCTAACAGCATGCATAATATCCGGCCTAGTTGCAGTCAAATACATGAGGCTGTCAACTATGCTTTTATACAAGCTAGGATCAAAATCCTTACTGCTGTCATCTTTACTCAACTTCAATCCCATTACTGTGGGAGTAATTGCAGCCTTGCACTCCTGCATATTAAATCTTTCTAAAACTTGATTCACATACTTTTCTTGAGAAATAAAAATCCTTTTTTCATTTTGTTCTACTTCTATTCCTAAGAAGTATCTTAACAAACCCATGTCAGTCATTTCAAATTCTTCTTTCATTACTGTATTAAAATTTCCAATAAGGTAATCATCATTACCTGTAAAATTATATCATGAACATATAAAACAACAATCAACATTTTACCATCCTTTTCTTTGATGTAGAGGGTGGGTTCTCCCTCACACTTTTCAAATCCATTTTCCAGTAAATAGGAGTCTATTCTACTGTACCACGCTCTTGGTGCTTGCTTCAGCCCATAAAGAGCTTTCTTCAATCTGCAGACTTTATGCTCTTGGCCTTTCTTCTCATAGCCGAGAGGTTGTTCCACATATACCTCTTCCATTAAAACTCCATTTAAAAATGCAGATTTTGCATCCATCTAGTATAATTTCCATTTGTTTTTTGCTGCTATGGACATCACTGCTCTTACTGTCTCCATTCTTGCAACTGGTGCAAAAGTTTCTTCATAATCTATTCCATGCTTCTGCTTATATCCCTTGACAACAAGTCTGGCCTTGTGTCTCTCTATTTTTCCTTCAGCATTGCTTTTGGTCTTATAGACCCATTTAACTCCAATGACTTCTTTACCTTCTGGGAGATCAACCAACTCCCATGTTTTGTTCTTTTCTATGGCATTAATTTCATCATCCATAGCTTCTATCCATTTTCTATCTTTAATAGCATCTTCAAAATGAATAGGATCATCAACTTGACAATACAAAGCAATAGGGAATTCATACCTTCATTTGCTGCTCCTTGCTCATAGATTTCATTAAGACTTCTGAACTTTGTTCCTCTTTCACTTGGTGTAATCGTGTTTGATGAAGCACTCAATTCTGCTCCACATGGTGTGCTTGAAGATGCACTCCCATTTCTTCTCAAGGGTGTTGTCGCTGCCACTTGAGGCATCCCTTGCTGTCCTTGTGTTGGTGGAGGTTGTGCAACGGATGAGTTGTTAATTTCAACTACATCTTCCTCATCTTCATCATGAGATAAACAGCTTTTAACATTGATTGTTTTCTCAATGCTTCCATTCCATGCTTCCTCTTCAATGAATTGCACATCTCTGCTTATCAAAAACTTCTTTGTGGATGGGTTATACAATCTGTATCCTTTGGAATCTTCACAATATCCAAGGAAAATGCACTTCTCCCCCTTGCTATCCAACTTCCTCCTCAACTTGTCAGGAATGTGTGCATATACCACACCTCCAAAGACTCTCATGTGGGTGACTCCCTGTTTTTTGCCACTCCACGCTTCTTCTGGAACTTTGTTCATCACAGCTTTTGTAGGGCATCTATTTAAAATATACACAGCACAGTTTGCTTCTTCTTCCCAATACTCATTCGGCAAGTGTTTTTCCTTTAGCATACTTCTCACCATTTCCATTATGGTTCGATTCTTCCTTTCAGCAACTCCATTCTGTTGCGGTGTGTACCTTGTGGTAAATTGTTTGTGTATGTTGTTCTCTCTGCAAAAATGCAGAAATTACTTTGATATATATTCTCCTCCTCTATCAGTTCTAAGAAATTTAATGTGCAACTCGCTCTGTTTTTCTACAAGAGCTTTAAAATAGCAAAATTTATGAAAAACTTCACTCTTATATTTCAGAAAATAAACCCACACTTTTCTTGTGAAATCATCTATGAAGGTCAGCATGTAATTGTTTCCTAAAACTGATGTTGTCTGCATCGGCCCACATAAGTCTGAGTGAATGATTTCTAAGGGTGCTTTCGCCCTTATGATTTTCCCTGATGGGAAATTTTCTCTATGTTTCTTTCCCAAGATGCAGCCTTCACATAGGCTATCAGGCTTCTCAATCAATGGCAAACCTCTTATCATTCCTTTTCTGTGCAGCAAATTTAATCCTCCGAAATTGAGATGTCCAAATCTCAGGTGCCATAACCAATTTTCATCTTTTACTTCCTTCTGAAAGGCTTCTTATGTTACAGCTGCTATGCTCTTTCCTTTTCCCTTCAATTCAGTGTTGAGCTTGAGAGGAAACATTCTATTGCTGGTCATTTTTATTTTAGCAATGATTTTCTTACTTGGAGGTATATCTTTTATTGTGCACACATCATCCTTGAAGATTACATTGTAACCTTTGTTTATGAGCTGCCCAACGCTCTAAAGATTACACTTAAAACCTGGAACATAATACACATATGGAACAAATTTTTGCTCACCATTTCTTGCTCGAATACTAACTCTGCCTTTTCCTTTGACAAAAATCTTAGTATCAGTCCCTGTGGTCACTTCTGATTTAATCTCTTCATCTAGATTGGCAAACATTGCTCTGTTTCTAGTCATGTGATTACTACATCCCGAATCTAAGAACCAAACATCATCTTCTCTATCCCGTGCTACATTACATGCTAACAGCACATTACTTGGGTTCTTTTCTTCTTTTGCTACATTAGCATTCTACTTATTTTTCATGTCATTTTGCTTCTTTCTACATTCATTGGCATAGTGCCCATATTTATTGCAATAATGACATTGGACATTGGATTTGTCATACCTTTGTCCATGAACATGTTGGTGTTGATGTCCACTTTTCTGGTTGTTGCTTTGGCCGTGGCTCTGAATTTGACTGTTGCTCCTTCCATGTGAACGTGAAGGGCTGTTCCTTCCACCTCTGTTCTGGCTTCTGCCTCTTCCTCTTCCTTTTCCTTGACCTCTTCCTCTTCCTGAAGGCATCTGGGTCGTGAAGGCGTGCTCAAGAGATGAGTGTTCATCTCTGCTCAATCTTTGTTCATGAGTTATCAGTGAGGCATGAAGTTCATCTACTCTGAACTTTGAGAGATCTTTGGTCTCTTCTATGGTGGTAACAATAACATCAAACTTTGAGGGTAAGCTCCTCAAAAGTTTCTCCACAATCCTTCTTTCTTCAAGAGTTTCCCCATGGGATCTTATTTGATTTACAATCCCAATCACATGTGTAAAAAATGTGTCTACATTATCTGACTCTTTCATGCAGAGAGTTTCAAAATCTCTCCTCAGCAACTGAAGTTTTGTTGTCTTATCTTTCTCCATACCTTGATAGGTTACTTTCAGAGTTTCCCATACATCCTTGGATCTCTTAGCTGCTGATATCCTTGGAAACACACTCTCGTTTACTGCTTGATACAATAAGAAGAGAGATTTAGAGTCTTTCTTCTTATTTCTCTTCAATATGTCCTTCTCTGCTTGAGTTAAGGCATTAAAAGCCTGATCATCAGCTGGTTCAACAAAACCATCTTCAACAAATTCTCGTAAGTCTTGTGAGACAAACAGGGATCTCATGGTAATGACCCAATAATCATAATTCTTTCTATTAAATTGTGGAAGCTGAACATTTCCAATGTTCGTACCAGTGCTTGGTCTAGCCATTGCTTTTAAACTAAACTCTGAACTTAAACAAACTGTCTTTCCTTTTATCTGAAAGAACAAGTTATTTAAAAAAAAAACAAAAACTCTGATATCTTTGAGAAATACCTGAACTTTGACTTATGTTGAGCTTTCACACTACTGGAGACAACACTGCAGCAAGTCTTCTTCTTCTTCAGCTTCTCTGAAACCTTCAAAGAGCCAAAACAAGCTCCGATACCATGTTGGAATATTGAAAATTCCAAAACAATAGAAATGGAGAGAGTAAACTCCTCTCCTCAGAACACAGAGAAATTAAAATTCTTGACAGGAGACAGAGTTTCTCATGCTGAAAAACAAACTTCTATTTCTTTCAAACAAAAATTGTTACAAAATCTTCCTCTTAACACAGAGGGATAACATAAATGGTGACTGCGTCAAATGCAATGCACAAACCTTCACTGTTTGTCAAACAACACACTCTGTCCCATAAACCAACACTGTCGTGTTCTTCTTCTCCGCGCTGCTGTGCAGAACCAAAATGAAAACAAAATAACACATTATAGTTAACAGGCTCTCGGGCTGTTTCACTTTATATATGACGCAGCGGAAAACATAAAACATAAAACAAAGAAATAATCCAGATTAAAAAGGAAAAACCTTGCGGAACAAACAGAAATTCAAATGCGCGACGTACGAGTGGGGACCACATCGCAGTCGGCAATCGGCAATTAGCGGATCGGCTTAACAAAAACTTTGCGATTGAGCAATGTGCGATGTTGCGATTGCGATTGAAGAGCGGATGCGATGGAACATATGAACTCCGTCGCATAACACCATCGGGTCCGCCCTTTGGTAAATGCGATCGGGGCACATAACAAAAAACCTCCGATTGAACCTTGCGATTGCAACCTTTGCGATCATATAAAATAACGCTGCGTGGTCTTGTGGACCCACGGGCCTCAGCTGATGGTGGAGGGCGATTATAACATAAAATTTGGTTGTATTATATATAACCGTTCGGCTTGCGGAACTCTACCATATCAACAAGACACTTGAACGTTGAAACTTATGTGTTGCGATTTGCAATTGTGATTGCATCGCATCGCAAATATTCACATCAACAAGACACTGCTTATAAACTTTGCGATTCCGATTGGAACTTATGTGGTGGGGACCACCTGTCCCGCCATTTCAAAAATTAAAGGACTTCAGCTGTTTTTTAAACAAATTCTTCGTTTTGGTTGTTGAGGGCTTTAAACGCCCGAATTGACTGTTTTAATAAGTTCTTCTCCTCCATAGAACTGAACTACGAAAATCTTCATCCTTCCACTGTGAGAACGGCTACACCTGTGTCAAAATCAAATTTCCTCTGCAATTTGTGTCTGCGGCCCATCAAGAATTAATTTCTTCCTTATTGTTCTTCCATTCTTCTTTAATTTACAGTGTTGTGCATTCAAAACCCTGCTGCTGCTGCCTTTGTACTCTTTTCTTCCTACCTAAGGCTGGAAGGTGACTTTAATATTTTCAACACTGAGAGCGCCATACACCATCCACAACACACTTCCGAGGAAGGCGAACAACGAAAAATAGAAGCTGGGCATGAATTCCAGGCTCTTGGATTACCAATTTCTGAATGATAATAAACACAATAAAAATACATTATCAATATCAGTAGGAATAAGTGATGATGAAAGCTATTGAGCATTTTGAGATTTTTTATTACACCATAATTACCAAAATTATGGTATAGTGCCCATAATTATGAAAACTAGATAGGGTAATGCTTACAATGACAGATAGCGGCAAAGCGTACAGAATGACAGTCGCCATCATTCTTTCAGTTCCTACAAGGACCTTCTTATGCTTGTGGTCATGTACACCACAAAATGAAGCTATCACTATAGTTCCAAACACCACCAACGCACACGCGACCATCCCGGCCATTTTCCTCTACAAACAATTTATAGAAAGCGAGACAGTAAGTGCAGTCCCTCCATATTGCATTAATTTTACCCAAGCGGATCTTCAGTTAATATTTAAATTAGAAAAAGTATTCTGAATTTCAAAGATTACCTTGCGTTTAGGTGGAGCGAATATAAGATAGATGGAAACGAAGCAGCACTCGAGGAGGAGGCCAATTCTATTGACAACCATAGAAGGTGACCACCCGTCGCGGATCAGAGGTGACCCATAGAACGTGTAGAGAAGACAATTGAAGAGCGCTATTGTATATGGTAACCCCGAAAAGCTCTCAGTACTTCTCTTTTCTATCACCCTCTTGAATGTTGTACTGTTCACAAATATCACAAAAAATTAAATCAGTTTTATACGTAAAATGGTGCTTTATTCCTAGTTGAATTTTAGTCCTACTAATATTCGCACATTATACTCACATTGGTGCACCATACATGAGCTAAGAAAAAGCACTTCCTGTATGTCATGTGAAATCAAATAAATCAGTGGACATGATTAACAAATACGACTATCTCAAATGCACAAATGAAAGGTTTGCTGTGATCTATAAAAATAGAAATTCATATCTACGATTATAGAGGTCAGAGACACATGTTAATATTTGGTGGCCGTGAGAGACCTAAAATTCCAACACCCAAGCGTATGAATTTGTTCATCATTTCTTTGCTCTCCAACGCCCACACTAAAAATAAGAAAAACACAGTGCCTCTCGGGGGCAGGTGGCACAAGTGTTTTACTTATAGCATTTGCAGTATGGGCATACAACTATATGAGAGGGTGGGTGTATACTTATCACTTCTAATTTTACTTTGCCTTCTCCCTATCTCTGCACGGATATTCTCTCACACGTTGGACTTGAGAAAAAATCGTCATGCTGCATGAGAAAGTGGACACGAGCACATTAAACAAACAGACAAGTACATATTATTCAAATGGTTTTGGTGGTTGATCGTACCTCTGCAAATGCATTTCATCCCTACATTACCTTCCCGGCAACTGTGAATGTTTAATATTTCATTCCTATTCCCACGGACATTCAACAACACATTAATGTTTAATATTATATTCCTATTCCGGCCGACATTTATTTAGTATTGAGAAAGTGTCACGACCTTTGCTTTTGTTGTTGACCGCGTATGTCCAGGGTCATCTTACTTTCTCCATATATACTTAATGGTTATCAGCGCATCTGTCTTGGTTGAATCTTTCTCTTTTTGCTTTACAGGTATCGTATCTCACGATTTATTTCATAGGTACCTGGTATTCATTGGTGTCCAGATGCATTATGCTTTTGCCAATAGCGTTGTAACTAAAAAGTATTGCGCAAATTTTTATTCCTACGATTATGTCAATGAAACGCTCAACTCCATCGCGAATATTTCCTTTGTAATGCTAGAATTATAATTAATTTAATGATTTCAATTATAACTATTTATTGTTAGATTCGTACGTTGTTTTAGATGACTAATTATTTAATATAATTATTTAAAATCTAAAAGTTTCCAATGGATTAATAAAGTGATGGAAATCATAAACAATTTTTATCTATGAACATGGCTTTTTAAACAAAAATAAACTTGACCTTTTCCTAAAGGGTTTAAATATTGAATTAAATCTCCTCTCATATAAGAATAATATTGAATACTTTTATTATAATTTGAGGACAACTCTCTCTACTACCATAAAAAAATGTCCTTTAATCTATTTTGTAAAGAAAAAATAGAATTGACAACCCTTGGTGTGATATTTAATGTAAAATTGTTAGAAAATTGATTAGGGATACTTCTAATGAGTCCTTGAAATCTAATAAGACCAGCCTAGATCCATCTTAACTTCGGATCTATCAAGCGCTGAGAGGGATCAAATCTCTGGAGGTGCAAACCGCTTTTTTGAGTGCAAAACTTGGGGAAAGGTTTGCACCTCGAAAGATTTGATCCCTCTCGGCACTTGATAGATCCAAAGTTAAGATGGATCTAGGCTGGTTTCAGTCGTGTGCGGCCAAGGAAAATCATTTGAACATATGATTAATTTTATCAATAACATGTAAATATAGATAATATAAATATAATCATTTATATATGCTAAATATGTCTGATATTTATCTGGTCATTTTAATTTTAAAATTTTCTTAGTTACCTCAGTTTTTTGAGATGATAAATATTGTTAATAACTTTAATGATGAAATAAAATTTTTGAATGCAAAGTGGAAATGTAATAGTGTTGAATGATAAAAAATGAAAATAATAAGAATGCAGTAAATTACAAATAGTCTTCATTGTGATCAATCTCAAATTATTTTCTTTTACTATTCTTATTGTCACCCTTGTTAGTTTTGTCGTCTTTTCATATCAATTATATGAAAAGGACAGTTGAAATCATAAACCATTTAAATATTTAGCTTGTACTATTGTACTAAACATAATACATTGTCTCTCTTGCTCTTCAATATTAATAGCTTGATTTACTATAACACAAATATTAATGTACATTGTCAAAAAAATTGTGTGCTTACACTAAAGTCAATGCAAAATGATAATCCAATCACTTTAAAATTAATGTACCATCAATGTACATCCAATTACATCAAATCATAAATCAACGTTTACACTGAAATCAATGCACCTAATGCAAAAAATCAAATCAGATTAGAAAGAAAAATCTACACTGAAATCAATGCATCTAATGCACATAATCAAATAGGATTAGAAATCTTCATCTACACTGAAATCAATGCATCTAGTGAAAGTAAGCAAATAAGATTAGAAACCAACATCTACACTGATATCAATGCATCTAGTGCGAGCAATAAAATGGGATTAGAAATGACCATCTACACTGAAATAAATGCATTTAGTGCAATTAATCAAATAGTATTAGAAATCATATACATTGAAATCAATGCATCTAGTGCAAGCAGCCAAATATAATTAGAAATCAACAGATACACTAAAATTAATGCTTCTAGTCCAAGCAATCAAATAGCATATGAAATCACCGTCTACATTGAAATCAATGCATTTAGTGCGAGAAATCATATAGGATTAGAAATCATCTACATTGAGACCAATGCATTTAGTACAAGCAATTAAATATAATTAAAAATCAGCACCTACACTAAAATCAATGCATCTAGTGCAAATAATCAAAATGGATTATAAATCACCATTTACACTGAAATCAATTCATCTCGTGCATGAAATATTCTTCCGTGTCTCCCCCCTCGAACAACATCTCTCTTTCCCTCCATCTCACCACTCTCTCACATCCTCCCTCTTCCTTCCTCTCTCTCCATTCCTTTCCCACATCTATATCTCTCTCTCTTCACCCTCCAACTATGTTACTATATCCCTCCCTCTCTCCTTCTCTCCTCCCTTCTCTCCATATCTCCTTCTTTATCTCTTTACCTCACCCCAAAACATACACACTCTCTCTCCATATCTCCCTTGTCACTTCTTCTCTCTCTATCCAATTCTCACTCTCTATGTATTCCTTATTCCCTCCCTATCTCCCCCTCCAACTCCATCTCTCTATCCTTCCATCTCCCCTTCTATCTCCCTCCCTCTCTCCTCCTCTCTCTCGTCCTTCGTCTATCTCCTTCTCTCTATATCTCTCTCTCTTTTGCTTTTCCCTCCAACTTTCTCTCTTCTCCCAACACTCTTTTCCTCTCTCTCATGTCCTCTCTATTTTCCTTCCTCTATCTTATTTTCTCTCCTACTTTCCTCTATCTTTTCATCTCTCTCTCTCTCTCTCTTTGCCCTCCATTCGTCTTTCTTCCCCCACTACTCTCTCTTTATCTCTCTCTATCAACATCTACACTAAAATCAATTCATATAGTGCAAGAAATCAAATAGGATTAGAAATCACCATCCACACTAAAATCAATGCATCGAGTGCAAAAAATCATCTTCCCTCTCTCCCCCCTCCAACTCCATCTCTCTTTCCCTCCCTCTCTCCACTCTCTCACATCCTCTCTCTCTCTTCCTTCCCCTCTATCCCTTTCTCTCCCACCTCTATCTCTCTCTCTCTCTCTCTCTCTCTCCCTCTCTTCACCCTCAAAATATGTTACTATATCCCTCCCTCTCTCCTTCTCCCCCCATTCCCTCCATCTCTCCTTAATTTTCTCTTTATCTCACCCCCAAACATACACATACTCTCTCTATTTCTCCCTTGTCACTCCCTCACTCTCTACACTTCTTTCTCTCTATGTATTTCTTCTTCCCTCCCTCTCTCACCCTCCAAATCTATCTGTCTATCCCTCCCTCTGTCCTCCTCTCTCTCCCTTCCACTCCTAACTCCCTCTTTCTTCCCCCATCTCTCTATCTCTCATTTTCTCTCTTTTCCCTCTAATATAAAAAGCAGAAGCAATATAAAATATGGTATTTTTCCCACGGTATTTAGCCCATGGTATTAAAATGGTATTTTTCCCATAGGCCTCACCTAAATAAAACATTTTTTTAATTTTTCTTTTAATATAAAGAGGCTTATGGAGTAAATATAAAACAAGGTTGTACTTACTTACCATACCCCATAAAGAAATAAAAATATACCTCCAGTACATTTCAAATGTTTACCTACATTACATCTACACATGTGCCTTATACTCTGGCATATCAAATGTTTACATTACATTAAAAAAAAGGTAGAAAAAAAATAAAATGCAGCTCGTTGACACTCAAACCCTTCCCACAAATATTATTTTCCAAGTCAATCGAAATCATTTCGTTGACGCTTAAGTCCTTTCCCACAAATATTATTAATATCACTTTCAAACAACTCCCGAAATCCTTTGTCACAAATATTATTTCACTGTTCTCACAATCGCAGAGATGCTTCCTCACAAATAAAATTTCAGACTTTTTTGTGTTAAATTTATATATGTAGGGAGAGAAGTGATTTTTCATTAGGGCCGACATTAGATTAATTAGATTTAATTTTAAATGTTAAATATTAAACATTATTTTTACATTTACGTTTACATGTTTATTGTTACATTATTTTTACATTTTAATAATGTTTTTTTGGCATGGTATTAATAACAATATGGCCCATGGTATTTAGCTCAGGGTTCACCTAAATAAAACCACTTTTTGGGTGTTCCTAAATATAAATAGGATTATGGGGTAAATATAAAAAGACGTTTTCTTTATTTACCATACTTATGGTTTATTTATATTTTATTTATTTACCATACCTCTTTTATAAATATGGTATTTGGCCCATAGTATTTATTACCATACACCAGTAAATAAATAAAAATACCCCCTTGTACATTTCAAATTTTTACTTACATTAGATTTATTAATTTATCATACGCCCATGGTATTTGGCCCACAATATTTAGCCCATGGTATTAAAATGGTAGTTTTCCCATAGGCTTCATCTAAATAAAACATTTTTTTTAAGTTCTCTTTAAATATAAAGAGGCTTATGAAGTAAATAAATACCTCCAGTAAATAAATAAAAATATACCCCTTGTACATTCCAAATGTTTACTTACATTACATTTATTTACTTACAATACCCTGTAAATAAATAAAAATATATTTCATTATCCTCGTAAATAAATAAAAACATATTTCATTATCCCCAGTAAATAAGTTTGCATTACATTTCTCACATTACATCTACACATCTCCATATACTCCGACATATCAACAGCTTACATTACATTTCTCACATTACATATACACATCTCTATATACTTCGACATATCAAAAGTTTACCTTACATTTCTCAAGTTACATCTACACATCTCTATATACTCCGACATATCAAAAGTTTACATTACATTTCTCACATTACATCCACACATCTCTATATACTCTGACATATCAAAAGTTTACATTGCATTTCTCACATGACACTGGTCACATTATATCTACAGATCTCTATATATTGTGTTGTAGAGTGCCTCTCAGCGCAATAAGCATATATAAATCACACTATTGAGTATAGTAAGAGATGAATCATAAATTATTAACTCGAAATCTTTAGAATTCATATGTATTGATTTATCAATTTATAATATTTAGTATATCTATATTTTCATATCAATTATTCTTGATTGTAATATTCTTATATAAATTAACAAAACATACAATGAAAATGACTAAGACATAATATGCATTAATATGAGTAAATAAACACAAGAAAAAAAAATTTGCAATAAAATTCCATATATAAAAAAAGGATCAAATTAACAATACACAAATTTGATTAATAATAAATGCTTAGCTAACTATTAAGGATCTTACACAAAATTAATTAATAATAAATGCTAAGATAACTATTAACGACCTTAGATGAGTGGGGTTAATCATTTCCAATTGTAATACATTTGATTTCCATTCATGATTTTTTATAAATTTATATTTGAAATCAATTATTTGTAGTTGAAAGTATCTCATATGGATGACACTATGTATTTTTTTACTTAGAAAATAAGAAATGATTTTGTTCTTAATATATCAAAGATGTCCAGAGCTCTGCAAAAAACCTAATCGCAATGTCTTCCGCCGGTTCCATCGTTTCCTCGGCCCTGTTAGGCTATGCAGCTGCCAACACCATGGCAGAGCGAGCAGACTCTGCAAGATCCAACGCCGCAGACCCCTAGGGTCTTTCTTCTCCGAAAATGAACAATACGAAGCACCGAACCATCCATTTGGCAGCAAATTCGGCTTAAGTCGCAGGTCTAGGGGATAATCCAGCTTGCACAGACGCAGACACTGTCAGTGTGGATGTATTTCTTGTAAATGCTCCAGACGGCTTTGCAACCACTGCTCTTACCATAGTCCTAAGGGTCTCAGTTGAGGCTTAGTTTTGGGGTTATACGCCACTTCTCTAGGCAGTCACCGACATTGTTGAGGGCAAGGAATCGGGGTTTTTCACTGGTGACTTGGCTGCATTAGAGACTGCTGAGGAAAATACATTTCTCCACAGCAATACGGTGATCAGTAGCTGGACAGTGGATGCTTCAGAAAACCATGTTCACAAGGAATATGAAATCCAAGTAGGTGTGCCGTTAGAATCCACCTCTGCTGCATGCAAGAAGCAGATTTTCTTTTCGAGCCAGTCAGATCTGCCAGTAGGAGCACCAGCATTTCAGATCCAAATCAATCTCCTCTCTGGAAAAACGTTGTTGCAATGGGTGCATGCAACAGATCTAGTACAGGATATTTCGTGCAAACTCGAACTTCGGCTGGGGATTCCCTCCTCCTACCAGAGATTGCTATATAAAGGTAAACAGCTAGAAGACCCTTTTCCCCTCTCCTTTTACTATATTCAAAGAGATGCTTCCATTGTATTTACCCTTCGTCTAAGAGGAGGGTCCTTAGGGCAGACCTCCTCTGCTCCTCCATTCTCTTACAAAGATGCAGTCCATCCACAGTCCTCTTCTAAATTTTCTCAACCAACTATGGCTCCCAAGCCATTTTTAGTGGATAAATTGGAGGAAATTCCCTCCATCGAACTCTCTCATCCTGTGCTTGCCGATCATTACCAAACATTTGTAGAAACCGCAATCATATGCAGATTTAATGGCCTGTGGCCTGGTATACCAGATTTATACCAATGGGTCCACTCCAACTAGACCAATAAAAGAAATATCTACTTATGATCGAAAGGCTTCTTCATTGTGGCTTTTGCCTCAAATGAATATTACCAGAAAGCCTTAACAGGAGGCCCTTAGTTCTAGGGCTTGGGTGGGCTTTTCCTCACCCCATGGTTTCTAGACTTCGACCCTTCTACAACTTTCATCACCAAACTGCCCATTTGGGTCAGGCTCCCGAATCTTCCGGCGCATCTTTGGCATTTCTCTGTTTTCTTAAGCATTGGAGACGCCTTAGGCCACTATCTCACTACAGATACCTCAGGAAGGGAGAATGGACTCTACACCTATGGCAGATTATGCACGGAAATAGACATTAGCAAAGGATTGATGGATCAGATCAACCTTAAAATTGGGGACTTCCATTGGACACAAACCTTGGACTACGAGAATACGGCCTTCCAATGTTGCCATTGTCATCAAACAGGGCATCTCCAAAATACATACACCAAACTCCAAGACAAAAAGAAGAATCTCAATTGCAAACCCAAATCCAAGAGCTGGAATCCCTATGCCCCCCCCCCCCCAATGGATGACATAGACTCCTCCAGCTCAGATGAGGAGGAAATTGAAGTAGATGGGGAGAATGTTGGGATTCCATTGGACGCACCCGCAGCCAGTCCTGCGGATCCCTCTACCCCTCTGATCTCTCAGAAACATTCTCATGTATCTTCTTCCTCCAACTCTAATAAGGATATTCCACCCTCAACGCAGAATAGTCTACAACTGGTCATGGCCCAGCCAAGTTCCAATGGTTGGGTCAAAGTAAGCAAGAAAAAAGGGAAAAAATGTCGTTTGGCAGTATCCACCCACACTGAGTAGATACCTTTGTCCAGCTCTGGTTTTTTTTCTCTCCTTGTTCTCTTTTTGGTCATTCCTTGGCTGTTATTCAGGAGCGAGGTTGATAGCCTTTTACCTCTGGCTCCCCTACTTCTCTGCATCACTTGCATGCAAGCTCTGATTGTACTATATGTTTTCTCTTAATAGAATTAGTCTTGTTCAGAAAAAGAAAAAAAAAGAAAAAAAAAAAATATATATATATATATATATATATATATATCAAAGATGTCCTTTGATCTTATTTATCTATGATTAACTTAACAAATTTTCTTTTACACTCTCACTATCATTGATGCTCTGGTACCGAGTGGTCCTAACATTAACCTATTAATGCTCACAATTTGGAAACTAATACAAATATTTTATCTTATTATTATCAATATAATATGGTATGGTGATAGATAATAGTTATAAGGAGTGTGATTCTCTTCCCAACATAATGGTTAAGTGGATGTGACACTTATGTATTTCCCACACACCTACTCCTACAAATTAATGCACGTGTCTGGGCAGAGTCAAAACAAAACATAGAACAAGCATTTTTGAGGCTTTGATACCAAATGATGGAGGGATATTGGGTTAAATCAGATCCCAGCATGTAGAAACTCATATGCTGCCTTCAAAGTATAATTTCTTCATTAAAATCACAAATGTGTTCAATTCAAAAATACATAGGAAGGAAGGAGAGCCATTCAAATGAAGTACTGATATAAAAACTTAATTTTTTTTTGGCCAAATATTACAATGGGCGGTCTCTTGGCTCTCGGCCCTTGAAACCATCTCTCACTCTCTCTTTACTCCCTTGCTTCTCTCAACTCCTCACTTGTCTTTTCATACTCTCCCAAGCTACATATTTATACATAAATAATAATTTATTTCACTCCATAAATTCCTCCACACAAATCTCAACTTAAAATCTAATTTATATTTATCTTTTTTTTTTTTGGACCCAACTAAGTCCCATTTATGGAATTCCAAATCCCTAGATTATCTACCTAATTCAAATCCACTCATATCCTTAATTATTTAAGGAATAGTTACAATATCCTCACATATATATTTTCTCTCTTAATTAATTAAAAATGAGCAAAATAAATAATAAAATAATTAAAATATCTCACCCCCTAAATCACACAAATGATTAATGAAAGTTTTTCCTGATGCTCCTGCATCAGTAATTATAAAAATTTAACAATTGTTCCATGAAGGGAGGGAGTGTTTTGGAAGACTTGTATTCAAAATTCTATAAGAGAGAGGAAATTTTATTTCACGTGTATATTGGTCGTCCGAAGGCAGAATTGGGCACTGAGACAGACATTGGAAACCTAGGAAAGGGATATTTCTGTTCACAGAGACCAGAGGTCCCTGTGAGCATGTTCAATCTGGTGAATTTGTGTGTAAATACTTCCTTGTATCATTCCTTAATAAAACAAATGCCCATCTTGAAAGCAGACCTAGAGACATAGTCCACCAGGGACAAAGTCCATAATCCATGTTTATTGTATTCTATATCTTTTATTTGCTGCAAATTGATATTTAATTTTTATTCTTAAGTTTTCGATCAACACATAAAATCAATTGCTTCCCTTATTCCTTCCACACTAAGCGATCAAGTTAACAATAAATTCACTTTGGAAACTATTCAGTCCTATTTCATATCTATTTCAGATCATTTTTCCTCAAATTTTATATGATTTTCTAACCACCCAATTACTTATAATGAAGGCTAGGCTCTTTTCCAAATTTTTGCTACAAGGCTACGACTAGAATTCCATTCTCGGGTTCTCACCAGATGCCACACTATCTCTTTTCAAGTTCCTTTTGTCTCTTAGCTTATATAAGGGTTTTTCCCCAAACCCTCATTGTGATTTAGCATTAAAAAAAAATACTTAATGAGGAAAAAGAGGACTAAATTCGTTCGACAGTTAATAACTTTTACTAGGCTTAAGTTTTGTTTTGATATTAGTGTTACTTTTGCACCCCGTGGCTTCGATGGGGTTACTCTATTTCATGCATATCGAATTTTAATTTTAATGTCCCCAAACCCTATCTGGGCACATTTTCTATTGGTTGTTGTAAATTTTATTTGAGGGACAATGTGTAAGTTACATGTAGTGACCCGTGGGTTTAAATTATTGAATTTATTAATCGAGTGTGGGGTTTATTTCTTCTGATATTTTTATATTTGAAATTTAGCATAATATAATTGTTTTCTTTTTTTTCAAATACAGTGTAATTTCTCAAAAGAATAATAAAAATAATTTTTAGCCTACCAAGGATTCACATTTCATGGATTTTACTATGAAAGTTCCACCTGGAGTTTTTCATATATAAATTTTGAATGTGTGATTGCACTAGGTTTATTATTGTTCTCTTTATTGTAGTTATTTAGCAACTTTTTTTGTTTTTTTTTGTTTTTAATGAATAATGCTAACTCTATTTATATAACATACTGGTACAAAATTGCCTTAGTTTCAGCTGTGTGAGCCTGAAAGCTGGGCTTGATAGCCATGATTAACAAAAAATCTGGACTGCCCTGAGTGGGAAACCAGTCCTTTAGGAAGAAGTCTAGCCGCCCTTGTAAGGGAAACCAACCTGTAGTCCATACAATTTAACAAAATAAAAATAAACATACGATAATAGCATACAGCTCTTTTAGCTGAAGAGTAATATAGAGAAACAAAAAATATCCCAATATGATTGAGCAACAGTACCGATGTAGGCCAAGGGTCACGAGGTTCACTGATCATGAGTTGGGGATGGAGGCTCCTCCACAATTCTGCACCAGTACTCGTCCCTTCTGTCATAATTTTCTTCATTGGGCACGCTATCATTGTTGACGACGTCCACCTGCATATGGTCCTTGCACTGGTCGGAACGCACTGTTCCCTCCGGTGCCTCAGAGTTCAAATCTTCGTCCTTAACCAGAGTGGGATGAGGGCAGGGTGCAGGGGAGGGGAGAGGGTTAACCAACTCTTCTCTAAGGGTGACAATGACAAAAGCGGTGATCAAGGGCCTGTTAAGAGAGCATTCAAAGCGGAATTTCGCTCTCTGGGAGGATTGATGAAGGGGAAGGCTGGCAGATGCACGAGAGGCAAGGGGAACGACAGGCAAGGTAGGTTCAATATTGGGAGTCGAGGTGGACTAGGCAAAGTGCACATGCCCAACATGACGGTCTCAACCTCTCAGACTGTGTGTTTTTGGGTAATGACCCCACGAGACGTCCTCAGAGGAGGAGTCAGAGTCGGAGCTGGTAGAAGGCCAAGAGCGAGAGGCACGACCCCTGTTAGCACCGCGACGACACCTCATCTTGTGGCGGAGCCGTGGAATGGACGCAGAGGCAAGCTGGTAAGGCCGAAGACAGGGAGAGTAGGCAGTATGCAAAGGCGACCAACAGGATTTGACAGACTGAGCACAGTAATGGGAATTCGAACAAAAAAAAAGCACTCTGGATGAAGTGGTGGCTCGGTAGCGTCTCCAGAAAACAAAGAAGCGTGCAGAGGCGCCTTGTTTGAGTGCGAGCACTCAGCTCAGCACATGCAGGAGGGCATACACCACACAGAGAAGGAGGAGAGCTGCAGTTAGCACAAGAGCAATACGAGAAACCATAAACAAACGCCATCGCAAACCAGACGAGCAAAGCGGGGTGGTGAAAAAGCCAGGCAAGCGAGGTTAATTGCATGCAGGTTGGCGGATTAAATGTCGCTTTAATGGAGTTTCGGGTGGCCATATGGCCACCCCACGGGAACTCCATCGGGAGTCGCCAAGGGACTGATGTCCCATCACCCTTATTAACCATCCACATCCAGAATAGCAACATTTTTTGTTATAATTCATGCAAACAATTATTTTTCTTTTCCTTTATGTGGTTATTAGTAGACTCGGAATGTTGTCTCACTAGTCCTTAATTAGAGAAATGAATTTTTAACCATATAATTATGTTATTTTCTTTATATTTATTCTTGGAAGTTGTTAGTATCTAGCTTAAAATGGGACTTCGGCTATCTCAGGCATGACCTTTGCCGGTAGGGTATTTTTACTTAAGGGTTTGTTTTATTCTAGACATCCCCAACAAGTCTTGTGCTCGTAGCTTCGGGGACTTAACCAAAACTTCATAATGATTTACAAGAAGTTATTTCAAAATTAGAAGGTTATTTTTCTTGTATTACTAGCTAATGCATGTAATCATACATCACCATTTTCCTCCAAAGAGATTGTTGTCTTTTATACAACACTGTGATATTTCTATTAAAAACAAATGAACTCACCTGTTTAACTTTGCATACAACTAATGAAAGATAATTGGAAGAATTTATGCTATATTTACTTCCGTACATAAGATTCAAACAATTATGTAATTTATCCATTTTCATAGACAACTAATACACAAACTTACTTTGTATAACTAATAAATAAAATTGAAGAGATAATTATTTGTGTTTACACCCAACTGAAATAAAATTCAATTAGGATGACCACACCACCTAGCCATGAGATATGCAATGACATCTAGTCTCCCCCCAAGCTTTCTTACTTAGTCTTAGAAGAAAACCATTGAGTTATCTTATTCTAGAACCTCAAGACTTCACTTAATCCAATTCTAAATTTCTTTCAACAAGGCTTTTCTTCCGAGGGTTCCACTAGCTCTGTGTCCAGCTAAAGAACACCTCAGTCCAGGCAACTTCATTCCAAACTTAACATAATCCTACTTAAGGTTCCAAAGTTCTCACCACTCTTCTCTCCTCATCCTCCAACAAACGTTTTCCATCCTTATATTTTCCCCAGTAAGATGGGGGTTTTATCCTCTCTAGGGAGAGAACAAGATATAGCTTTTTCCTAATTGTCTAGAGGTTTAAATTCATTACTCCTTGTCATTTCGCATGACTTTTTAAACATGTAATTTTATTTCCATTCAAAATTGTATTTACTATAAAGTTCCACTAGGCTCCTTTCACCTAGCCACAATTCTAATGACATAAGAAAATAAAAATACTTAATACAGGTAAAGATAAAAGTAATCCAGAGTATATTCGCATGTAAAGATAAAAGTAATCCAGAGTATATTCGCATCAGGAGATGAATCATCCCCTACTTAGACAACATTTTTTTAAATCTCTCTATATACATATATATAAATTTGATATTAAAATATTTAGCTACAACAGTTAAAATGTAAAAGAACTATACATTTTCATTACACTCAAAAGTGAAAATATAATTTTGTTTTTTTATCTCTCTATAAATTGATATAAAATTATATAACTACATGTAATTATTACATGGACTGAAATGTTTTATTTGTTGTTGAGAGTGTGAATGAAATACTTTTACCAAGTCTCCTTCACATTCAATTGTAATATCAACTAGCATGGAGCTCTATTAAGTGTATATCTACCCAGAGCTCAAAAGGATCAAAGCTCTCAAGGTGCAAATTTTTTTAGAAATGCTTGCCCCTATTCTTTTTAACTCTTAATAAATGTGGAGTTAATATATATATATATATATATATATATATATATATATATATATATATATATATAGATATATATATATATATATATATATGAAATTTTTGTTTCACAATATTTTTTATTTTTAAAAAATATTTTTTTAATCTAATACCCATAATGCTTATATATATAATTAAAACCCTAATAATTCATATAATTACACACACACACACACACACACACACATATATATATATATAATTTTCTTAACATATTTTTTATTTTTCAAATTTAATTTTTTAATATTTTATATATAATTTTATTGTTAGTGTTAAATTTTTATATATTTATTAATTAAATTTAAATATAAAGTTTTGGACTCTTTTTTAAGCTATACCTACTTTACAATATAGAGTTTTGAAATATAAAAATATGAATTTTTATTTTAATTCATATGGTAAAATGAATCTTAATTTCGAGTTATTATTTATATTTTTTATACAAGTATAGAAATATATTTATTTCTAATAATAGGTTCATTAATTAAATTTATTAATTTTTTATATGTTTATTAATTATATGTTTTAAAATATCATGGTTACCAATGTGAATTATTATTGTTTAAATTTATTTTAATGTGATATATATATTTTTATGGTTTAATTGAACTAATAGACAAAATCGTTTGTTCCTTCATAATCTCCAAATACCATTTTAACTTAGATTTTGATTTCTTGTTGTTTCAAATATGTTTTTAACTACGTCAATGGATTCAACACACCAAAATACTTCTGTAAACTTGAACTTTACAAACTACATTGCTTAAACTTATTCTTAAAAATCTCTATCATTTTTTAGCAAAATTCATGAAAAAAAATGCTTAAAAAAAACCATGATATGTATTTGTTATAGAAAGTTGAATTGAATCCATTTATAACTTATGATATAGAAAGTTGAATTGAATCCATTTATAACTTATAATATAGAAAGTTGAATTGAACCCATTTATTATTTTTATTACTTACATTCTGAATTATTATTATTAATTTTTAACATAATTCTACATTTTAAGCACCAATGCCAGATTTCCTCATACAATATAACTTATTGTTCTATGAAAAAACATAATAAGATAGACATTATTATTTTTTTATAAATATTTTAATGAAAACTAACCAAATACATTTATTTACTTTTTTTTTTTTTTTTTTACAAGAACGGGTATGGATTTATATTAGAATTTGGCCAAAATGCCTTTCACCGGTTACATTTGATCGGGCATAGCCCTTAAAATTTCTTCCACTAACTGATCAAAGGCCCCAAAACTTGGGAAACCGCAAGATTTACTCGAGACTATCGAGTCTATCTCCGTTATTTTCCGTATCTTAAATAGACAAACAAACTGATTTAATAAGATGCAGAAAAACATGACAATCTTTATGGAATGGAATCCCAGTTCTCAGTTCCGTCTGCCAAGAGATCGCCAGTGGGAAGTGGAACTGACCTGTTGGCTTCCAAATCAGCAGCTTTATTATTTTCCCTCAAAATGTGGAGGAAGGATGTAGTCCGGAAATATTTCACCAGGGTTCTGATTCTTGAAATCACTCTTGCCAGTCTAATGTCTGCAGGAGAGGAATCCTCCACTAAGACTTTGATAATGGATTGAGAATATCCTATAATACTAACATCTGAGAGACCAATAGCCTTTGCTTGCTTAAGACCTTGCAGAAGTTCCAAGGCTTCAGCTTTCACGCTGGTAGACTGCCCTAGTCCCCAAGCGAACTTTGCCACAATTATGCCCTCCTTATTTTTTATGATTCCTCCTGCCCCTGCCAATCCAGGATTGCCTTTCGCTGCTCCATCAAAGAAAAAAGAGGATCTGGACTGCCTGAGGAGAAAATCCGATAGATCATTCTCCTTCCCTCTAAATTGCCACTCTTTTATGACCTTGTGATGCCTTGTTTCGCCAGAGAATTGGAGGTCCATCGAGGCACCCCATTCTAAGTCTTGCTGGCTCAAGTTCAAATCCGGAAAATTTTCTCCCAAACTTTCTTTCCAAAGACATTTTGTTTTGGTGATGATAAACTGTGGATTTAGACTTTCATCTCTGAAAACTCTTCTATTACGCTCGAGCCAGATTTTCCAGCAGACAAATTTTGGCAAGAAGAGCCATGCAGCTTTGAAATTTTCATTTTTTGGGAGCGTCTCTGGGTAGTAATTCCGCCAGTTTTCAAAAAGATCAGATATAGACATGGGTAAAATGAAATCAGATTTCCAGTAGCTCAAAAGGCCATGCCAGATTTCTCTTGAAAATTTGCAGTCCAATATGATATGCTGGGCGTTCTCCTCACTGTCACAGCATAAGTGGCATCGAGAGGGACCATGAAATCCTTTCTTCTTCAATCTATCTGCTGTTAAAATCCCTCTGTGGCATAACAGCCAAGAAAATGAATCAACCTTAGGCATGGATTTGAAATTCCAGATCCCATTCCACACAGCAGGATTAGGAGGGACGTTAGGACGATCATGAAGGCATTTATATCCCTGCGCAACCGTGTAAATCCCTGGGGCGGCTCCCCAACCACGGGCATCCTTCTTACCCACGCGCAGAGGCGCCATACCGTTTAACAGAGAAAGGAGAAGATCACATGCTTGAGACAACTCAGGAGGGATGGGAGGGAGTCTCACTATACCTAAAATTTCTTTATAATTTAGAAATTATTTTAATTTTATTTATTAAAAAAATTATCAATTTAAGGTTAACACACCTCCCTCATACCTAGTCTAGTTGTAAAAGACATCTCGCATCTCTCTACACACAAAATATATATATATATATATATATATATATATATATATATATATATATATATATATATATATTAAAGTACCGATTTATGAAAATTAACTTTATTTCAATCTATAACATTTTATCAAACTTAAATTCATTCCAATCTATAACATTAATAATTATTATTTTCACATTTCACTTTTTCTTTTCACTATATCACTATTTCCTTCTGAATATATATTAATTATAAAACCTAACTAGAAAAACTAAAAATAATAATAGAATTTCTTTACATGACTCGAATTCTTATCTTAAAAAACTTTATGAATCTCCAAATGTCATAGATAATTTTGAAACCCTGCTCACAATGGAATAATTTTTCTCATTAGAAGACATAGATTTTGGGGTTAAGCACGTGGCGAATGGAAAATATAAGGATATTGATGGTTGCCAAGAAGAAATTTTAAAAATTAGAGGTCCTGTCCTCATCCCTCACATCCCCAAGCTTTTCAATCAAGCAGTCAAGAAAGGGTTCCCCAAACCATGGACTCATAGCCTCATTATTCCTATTTTTAAAAGTGGAGATACAAATAACCCCTCTAATTATCAGACTATTATGATTAGCCCTCTCTTAGCCAAGTTATATGGTATTATTTTGGAAAAGAAGATGACCATATGGCTTGAAAGTGAAGGTAAGTGGGCTGAAGGCCAAGAGGTTTTAGAAGGCAGCACTCAACAACGGATGACCTCGTTACGCTTAGGATCATTGTGGAGGAATGTCATAATGATAAATCCAATCTCTTTTTTTTCTTTGTAGACTTTAGAAAGGATTTTTATGCGGTACCTAGAAATAACCTATAGAATAGATTGGAAGAGCTGAAGGTTCCTTTCGAGTTGAGAGATGCCGCTATAAGGTTATACGAGAAGTTAATTGCAAGTTTAAGAGCAAGGAGGGTTGGTCGCAAGATACTAATTGTAATATCAAAGTTAAGCAAGGTTTCCCCCTCTCCCCTACCATATTTTGGCATTTACATCAATAAGCTAGAAGGTTGCTTAGAGGAAGAAGGTTGTGTTGCCATGATCTTAGCTGGAATAGTCATTATCCTTCTTCTCTATGCTAATGATATTGTTCTTCTAGCAAGGTGCCCATCTGAGCTTGATAAGTAACTAAGACTTCTTACGGATTTATGCTCTACCAAGGTATGATTGTTAACACTCACAAAACAAAAGTTATGATTATCAAATCCATGAAGGACACTTACGCTAATTTTGCATATGACAATAGAAACTTGGAGGAAGTGTCTTCTTACAAGTACCTAGGAATTGATATTCATCACAAGCTCAACTGGAACTGTAGCATTGAGAAGAGGATTAATGGAGGGTGGAAAGCTTATTTTGGCCTTGAAAATAATTGTAAAGTGAAAAACCTTGTGATATGGGATAAAAATAATCTCCTCTTTGAAACTTTAGTCACTCATGTTATCTTGTATGGATGTGAGGTTTGGGGTGGCAACATCTCTAGAGAATCCTGGAGAAAGATTGAGAAAATCCAGAAGCGTTTTATAACGTATAACCTCAAAATTAAAATTAATACACCCTATCCTATTCTCCTTATAGAAGTGGTTATTCCCCCTATCGAGAGCCTAGCTATGACTAGGCTTCTGTTGTATAAGCACAAAATCAATAACATGGTGGACCATAGACTTCCTAGGCTAGCTTTAAATTCCAGCCAAAACCACCTAAGGCTCAAACGAGGTTGGTATAAAGATACAAGGGTGTGGGTAAAGCATTGGAAGATCTACGAAAATGTTGTATTGAAAAATATTAATAAAGTTAAAAATATTTTTACTTCTAATTATAAAGAGAAAATGAGGTGTGAGAAAGATTTAGAGACTAAAATAAAATTAAGATATTATAAGGAGATCATCAGCCCTACTCTAGAAGATCAAAAGTATCTCTTTGTTTTAACTAGCTCAAAGAAAAAAATTAATATAGCTAGGATAAGAACGAACTCTCATGAGCTCCATAGTGAAACAAGTTGTTGTAAACACTATGAGTGGAAAGGATCTGCTATCTCTTTGAGAATATGAACATTGAGGATGAAAATCACTTCCTCTTAAAGTGTCTTGGTTACACCCACATTAGATATCAGTTTCATAATCTTTGTTGTCAAAATTATAGTAAGCTCAAGACACTTCTCTCCAAGCTCTTTAAGCATAGGAGTACAATTTTAAAACAAGCTAAATAATTTATTTCTTTAGGTTCGATAGACCAAAGTTTGGTCTCACTAGATGTTAACAACCACCACCACCACCACCAATTATAATTATCACATTAAACGCTTTTTATAACTGTGAAATTTTAATTTTCTTTTAAATAAAATAGAAATATTTATTAACTCTATCATATACCCATTTTCATATATACATTTCTTATCGATATGCAATATTTGATTTTATTTTAAACAAAAAATGTTTGAGATAATGCCTCCATTATTAGGCTTACTTAGTTTGGATTGGGTTGTTGAGGAAGTTGAGAGATTCTCTCAACTTCTCTCTCTAAGATTAGGACTAGTTCACCTATATATATTTGATGTATCTCTGATTATTTGAATATAGAAAATTAATTATTTGTGTGTGAATCATGTTCAATGAATGCTCTCTCCAATTTTTAATATGGTATCAGAGCCTAGCTGAGCTTAATCCCTCACGGGAGTGCTAAGGAAGATGAAGAGAAAATTGTGAGAATTGGTTCTATAGGAATAGGATTCATGTGTAGATTACTATTTGAATTATGTGTGTCTGTTTGAGTGTTAATTTCACTGTGTACAGGAGAGAATCGCTGCTGTGTTGATTCTCTACGGCATTGGAAGGTTGCTTCCCATACGCGGAACTGCAAATGTGGAGTTGTTCAAACTATGCCTTGCTTCCCATACGCAGAACTGCAAATGTGGAGCTGTTCAAACTATGCCCGCCCGCGTGTTTTAAAGCGTAGCAGAATACAACGAAAGTCTGGATGAAGACCTTATTACAAAAATATCAGAATGCCTGCGTCTTCTCAGCGAAATGATATTTTTGGCTACACTTGTAAAGCAGTTTAAAGAACGCTCTCAGTTGAAGGAAACAATGCATGCTGTGATCAGAGAGGCAACTGAGTTGGTCCTGGAAAGCTCCATCAAGTGTCTTGCTGAGATGAAATCTTCGCAATTTTCCAAATCTACACTTATGTTGGTAAGCCTTGCCACAGAGCCCTCGAGAGCCCTGCTGTAGTCCTAATTACAGAGTATATTTACTTCGATCTATACAGATTGAAGCAGTTAACACTGTTCTTTGCATAAAGTCAACTTCAGCGTAAAACTAGTAGGTAGAGCGGTCGACTTCCAATATTTTCTAATATGACGTATAGTACTCGATAGTGGGAAATGGACAAACATCAGATATTCCTAACTATTTTGCTTCTGGAATTGTCATCCATTCCCGCGTTCATAAATTCATCATCCCCGTGGCCAGAGAATGTGGCTTTCACGGCTTCGACCTCGACGGAGATGAAAAACTTGTTTCCCCAAAATGCGACGGAGATGAAAAACTTAGGCATGCTCCTCACTGAATGGAGGCATGCCATCGAAACGGAAGCCAAGGCTTCACATCGCCCTCGGCTCCTTTTGACCACAGCAGTTTATTTTGCAGAGTATTTCTGGCAGTTAATTGGTGTGTCCATGGCCCTGTTGTGAGAGAAAATCAACTTTGAAGTCTGTGGTTAATGTAATAGAATATTTATTAAGTTTGCTAATTTTGATAAGTGAGTGGTGTGCATAGTTATTATTATTTTGTTTGTAAATTATTGAAGAAGAACCAATTATTGAACAAATTAGCATTATTTAAATTAGTCGTTCTCTACGTTCTACAGGGACGAGAGAACAATTGGCTAATTTGATTGTGTGAAATTGTTATATGCTGATATTGTTGTGCTACGGGCCAAGAGCATCAGTTACAGATTACAGTATGAGATCCATTTGTGTGAAGCAGGTCAAGTTGTTAGATTATCTCTTGAACACATTCAGTATTCAGACCATTTTCCTAGCCACTGATGGATAGCCAAAAGCAAAATATCCGACAGATGGTAATTGGTCCATAGGATGGTTCATCACTTGTCAGCTCTTATCGCAGAAGCCACGACGAGCCGAGTTGTCAATACTGTTGATCTTGCAAAGTTCATTATTGCTGGTCAGAAACAAATGTATTTTAAATGAGTTGAATGGTAGCTCGAAAATGGTGGAGAAAAGAGCGTTTTCTATGAGATCTCAGAGTGGGTACAAATGTTAATGAAGACCAGGACAGACAAATGTTTGCATTAATTTAGTGTGTTCTCCATTTCTGTAATGCAGGCATTAAGGGGGGGTGTTTGAGATAATGCCTCCATTATTAGGCTTACTTAGTTTGGATTGGGTTGTTGAGGAAGTTGAGAGATTCTCTCAACTTCTCTCTTTAAGATTAGGATTAGTTCACCTATATATATATTTGATGTATCTATGATTATTTGAATATAGAAAATTAATTATTTGTGTGTGAATCCTGTTCAATAAATGCTCTCTCCAATTTTTAATAAAAAATAAATTAGATATTAATTGTATCATCGACACCTTTTCATATATGCCTTTATTTTTTAACTTTAAAAAGGACTCGTAAATGTTTTAATTCCCTTACTAAACTAGTAAGCTACTTTATTAAATGGTATTTTAGGGATTCTTAACACTTCAATTCTGAAATATAAGAGTTTTGATAAATCATGCGAAATTTGATAAGTGTTTTGATAAATAATATGCTACTTTAATTTAAAATTTGTTTTTCTAAACATCTGGCGCTCATACTGAAATTTCTTCATGTTACTAAAGATGCATAAACAGTAATCAAGGATGAAACAATGCGATACGGATGCATACATAGATAATAATTATCAATTGTTATATTTTTGGACAGTTACTGGTATAAACAGTAATCACGGATGAAACAATTCGATGAAGATGCTTATGAACATGCACGTTGAAGAGAGTTGTGTTTCACTCCCTCCCCTGCTCATACGTTCAACTGCATTTCGATGTCTGGTTCATCGGATTGGCATTTTCCTGTGTCCTCTTCACTCTTTTCCTAGCATTTTTCCGTTCTCGGTTCCACTGGCCAGCCTCCATCCACTAGTTTTGCATCTTCAACACGTGGCCTTTTATTGTTGCGATAAAAACAGTATAAAACCATTTGAGCCAACGCCAATGGCACTCCAACAAAATTTGGTGCCTGCGCAAAATATGAAGTACACTGAAAGCAACAAATCACTTAGCTGTAGCTTCAAATTAACGGTTCTTACTGCGCGATATTGTTGGGTCAAATAAACTGATCACATGAATTTCATCATATAAACTTGTAACAACAATTTAATTATTACATTACCATTATCACAATGTCTCTGCTGAGAGCGCCATACACCATCCACAGCACACTTCCGAGGAAAGCGAACAACGAGAAATAGAAGCTCGGCATGAATTCCACGCTCTTCGAATGGATTACCAGTCTCTGAATAGTAATAAACACAGTAAAAAGACATTAACAACAGGCACTATCAGTAGCATTAATTCACCTTTTGAGATTTTTTATTACATCATAATTACCAAAATTATGGTATAGTGCCCATAATTATGAAAGCTAGACAGGGCAGGGTAATGCTTACAATGACGGATAGCGGCGAAGCGTACAGAATGACAGTCGCTACCATTCCTGTGGTTCCTACAACGACCTTCTTCTGCTTGTGGTCATGTACACCACAAAATGAAGCTATCACAATAGTCCCAAACACCACCAACACAAACGCGACCATCCCGGCCATTTTCCTCTACAACATTTTATAGAGAGCGAGACGGTAAGGGCAGTTCCTCCAGATTGCGTTAATTTTACCCAATCTGCTCTTCAGTTAATATTTACATGAGAGGAAGTATGGTGAAATTCAAATATTTACCTTGGGTTTAGGTGGAGCGAATATAAGATAGATGCAAACAAAGCAGCACTGGAGAAGGAGGCCAATGGCATTGACAACCATAACTACAATGTTATCCCACCCGTTGCTGATGAGAGGGGACCCATAGAACGTGTAGAGAAGACAATTGAAGAGCGCTATCGTATATGGTAACCCCGAAAAGCTCTCGGTACTTCTCTTTTCTATCACCCTCTTGAATGTTGTACTGTTCACCAATATCACAAAAAATCAAATCAGTCCCACACCCGATATGGTGCTTTATTCGTTGTTGAATTTTAGGGTTTTGCAGACTATACTCACATCGGTGCACCATACATGAGCAAAGAAAAAGCACTTCCTGTAATGTCATGTGAAATCAGAGAAATCAGTGGACATGATTAACAATTAAAGGTCATATACGACTAACAACAAGACTATCTCCAATGTAACAAAACAGGTTTGATGTGATCTATAAAAACAGAAATTCATATCTATGCCTATAGAGGACTGAGGCACATCTTAATATTAGGGATTTAGTGGCTCTGACAGACCTAAAATTCCAACCCCCAAGCGTATGAAGTTGTTCATCCTTTCTTTGTTGTCAACGCGTCACGAGGAAGACAAGAAAAAAACTTGTGGCGCAAGTGTTGTGCTTACAGCATTTGCAGTGTGAGCATACAACTATGAGAGGGTGGGTGTATACTTATACCGTTACAGCATTTGTAGTGTGAGCATACAATTTGCTTTGCTTTGCTTTCTCTCTGTGTCTGCACGGATATTCTCTCACTTATTGGACGCCGATGCAAAAACATCATGCATCATGAGAAAGCGGACTGGAGCACATTAAACAAAGAGGAAAGTACGTCTGCAAATGCATTTCATGCCTTCCTGGCAACTGTTGATAACAACACAATGTTTAAAATTGTACTCCTATCCCACGTCAGGCATGCAGACAATTAGTAATTTTGTATTCAGAAAATGGCACCACCTCTGCAGACAATTAGTAATTTTGTATTCAGAAAATGGCACCACCTTTGGTTTTGTTGTTGACCGCATATGTCCCGGGTCAACTAATTACTTTCTCCACATATATATGAACGGTTCTCAGGGCATCTCTCTCGGTTGAATCTTTCCTCTATTCTCAGGATAATTTTCCTAAGTACCTGTTATTCATTTCGGACTTAGAAAAAAAGTGTGTCCACATGCTTTTCTCGGTTTAGTTGTAACTAAAAAGCATTGCCTAAATTTTTATTCCCACGCTTCCCCCGCCCGTAATCCTCTTCTCTATTGCTTTTAAGTTTGAGTCTTTCCTCTGTTTGTATCACGATTATCCTGGATTCTGGAGGTGCTTCTCTCTCGACGGTTTTAATGCAGCCTTCAACTACTGTTTTATACTTTATTCCATTATTCCATTCAATCCAATGATACAAATTTGTCCCCGTCCATTTTTAGTGGGACATAATATGCCAGCTTTTGCATTTTATATCTATCTATATAATTAATTAATATGTTGTTTTGTGATTATTAATTTATGTTGTTTTCTGTTTATTTCTGATAAAAACATTATTTAATAAAATATAAAATAGGATAATTATAATCTGTAAAAAAATTAATATTTTTTAAAATAAGAAAAATTAATGTTAGAATTTTAATTAATTACGTTAGTATTTTCATTAATGATTTTAAACTAATATTTATTGTTGTTAGATGAAGTTTTTTTTTTGGGTTAGATGATGATTT
Organism: Pinus albicaulis; assembly: GCA_034641835.2. Classification (NCBI taxonomy): domain Eukaryota; kingdom Viridiplantae; phylum Streptophyta; class Pinopsida; order Pinales; family Pinaceae; genus Pinus; species Pinus albicaulis. The sequence goes on along the minus strand of CM076569.1, from coordinate 645,064,248 downwards.
TGTTTTAGCTAACTAATCAAGTTATCCAATGAAACCTATTTTTGAAGACTCTGTTTTAGCTAACTAATCAAGTTATCTAATTTTTAAGGCTTAATAATTTCTAATGGTGTAAAGAAATGGAGATATTTCTAATCAATCATTTTTTCAGGATTTAACTTTATATAAAATTAGAAACTTATTATGAAGTTTTGGGTATACGCTCCACCCACCATCATGAACAAATAAATCTTAATATGATATTTAACCAAATGACCTATATCCATGTGTTGAACAACAATGTTATACATTATGTGATACAAAATATCTCTATATACAACCAAATAGTCATTTTGGACCTTTTAAATGACCATGAGCCACACTCTAATGATATACCTCTGACCCTATAAATTTTTTCATGCCTAAAACCTCCATTTGAACTTTTTCCTACATAGAAGATCCATTTCGATTCTAAACTTTGTCATGCATAAAAGCTCCATTTAAACTCTAAAAAAGCCCCATTGAAGAGAACTCCATTAAATAAATGCACTTGCTTTTTGAGAAAAATAAAGTTGATCTCTTCTTATAGGAGTTAGATACAAAATTAAATATCTTATCATATAAGAACAACATATCATAATTTTATGACAACTCTCTCTACTTCCATAGAAAATTTCTCTTTAGGCAATGAGTAATAAGAAGAATATAATTCTGAACCCTTATCTAAAAAATATAGGCATTACACCCTATCTTATCGTCTTCATATAAGTGATCCCTTCCACCATTGACAACACACTATCATAAGGTACTTAATATAGAAGAACAAGAGAAACAACATGTATTATAAGAGTATCTCCAAAATCTCTTTCTACCCCAATCAAAACCACAAATAACTTAAGTCACAATGGCATAAAGATGCCAAGTCTTTGCTAAATAATTGGGGAATAAATAAAGAAACTATTTTATAGAATATCCATGATATTAAAAATATATTATAGCAATGTTTAAGAAGAATCCATGTGTGCAATAAATAAATGGATAATAAAAGAAAATTAAGATACTATGAGGGGATTCTCTCTTATCTTGAAAAATATCTCTATTTTAATTTGAGTAAATAAAATAGTCAACATTGCTAAAATAAGAACTAACTCTTCTCACATATCATAATTAAATACTATGGCATGTAAGAATCTATCAACTTAGATTGAAGATGAAAAACACTTTCTCCTAATACTCTATGTATGCCCAAAAAATATTTCAATTTCAAAATATTTGTCACAAAACCAACCTTCTTAACCTTCTAATTCACCAAAATTATAACAAACATTTAAAGGCTTATTTTAATACATTCCAAACATTGAAATAACATTTTAAAGAAATTCAAATAATATTTTACTTTTGTTAATACCAATAAACCAATTTTTATTTTAATATATAAATAATCACTATCTTCATGAATTTAAATTTCTAAATAAATAAAAAAATAATTTAAAATATAATTTAATATATACATAGATATACATGTATAATAATTCGTACATGTCATCTTTTACATTTTAACCAAATTCATAATAAGTGAATGCACCTTGTTTTATTTAAAATGACATATGAATAAAATTTAGTTCGTTTAAGGTGATTGTCATAATGTTTTATTATAATATTCATTCAACATCTAATAAGTTAAGTTAATAAACTGCACAATGTTCATTTAAAAAAAAAGTTATAAATATATAAAACTAAACATTTTCAGATATAAAATTTTGTTCTAAGGATATTTATTTTTTAAAATTTTATATTTTAAAATTATTTTTATTTATATAATAGTAAAATTTAATTTTATTATAAAAATATATACATAATATTAAAAAAAAATTAAAATCACTGTAATTTCATACGAAAATTCTCGAAAAAATCTCCCAACATGGAAAACACTTTTCATCATCATGATATTCAAGGTACATCCAATCTTGTCACTCTGATTTCTACTTTACCTATCTCAGAACTAATATTTGCTTTTATCAGATTTAAGATCTTCGCATATTTAAGTGTAGGGATGGTTCATGAGAGCTCTCCAAGTATACTCAATTATAAATATGGTATACACGAGCTTATATCCTGGTATTTGTTTTTCTCTTTGTAACCAAAATTTTCATAAAACCTGACCAAGTTTCTAATATTTTTCAAGAGTTTTATGTATAATTAATCATTATTGTTGATAATAAAATGATTTTTAAAAAAATTTTGATTGACCTATTTGAGATGTTCACTACTTCCATTTTGAGAAAATGTATCATAATATTTTTGGAATCTGTATAGTTTGTGTTTAATTTTGAACTCAATTTATTTTCGTAAGGTATATGAAAATATGAGCATGTTATTTTCAATGATCAATTGTATCTGAATGAACATCAAACATACCTTCTATATTTATGCTTTGCTTTGTTTTGAAATTGATAATGGGTCTTTTACCAAAGAATTAGCACCATAGCTAGTTGGGACATCTTCTACATGTTTCTTCTATAAATATACTCTATTGGTTATGCACAACATATCTATATAAAGTAGCTCCAACTTTGAAAATATCATAATTGAACCATATTAATAATACATTGAATCCTTCCAAAATTTCTAGATGCATCTCTCCATTATTGATTCATAACGAGTACTTATAATTAAATTGAATTTTTATGTATTTCTTGTTCTCCAACATGAATTATGTTTGGCGCCTTGTGCATCCCTTTCATTATCTTTTCAAAATGCTCTTCTTAATAAAAATAATTTAGGTAGCCATCACACTAAATTGTGGTATCCATCCCATTACATTTCATTATTTATCCCACTTAACTCCCACTCCATCAACCTCCTCTTGTAATTCACCTTCCTTGCCTTGCATAGGATAGGATTGTACTTTTCACAAGATGACCTCTCACACCACCATATCTTACTCTACCTTTCATCACTTATGAGCTCCTAAAGCTGTTTTTTGTGAGATAGAAACCCCTCTCATGGACATAATCAATGTGAAAAATATGATTAATCCTAATCCTAACATTGTATAGATGACTTACCATATCTCTTAGCCCATTGCCACTATGATATTTACCCACAACTACTAGATTAAGGATTGAGTGTTGAAGTAGATTATGGGAAATGGTATTCAAAGTAATTTGGTATCCATTACCCATGCTAAGGCATTTTATTTATTAATTAACCTTCAACTTGACCCTTACCATCTTGGGTGGGTCCCCCAAGGTGCTCAATGCTTATTCATGTCATAAAAAATGTCCCATCACCTTTGATATTGGTCTCTATTATAATGAACATGTGATGTGAGACGTATATTTTCTCTATTCTAAATACTTGTTGCTAGTTATTCCTTATGAAAGTGAACATTTTACCAAATATGACTACATGTGAACTCATACATCCTATTTAAGTATAATCAAGCCTATTTCTTTTAGTCCTCTATTCCTTCCATGGGTTAAACACCTATCCAAAGTGGATACAGTAAGGTAGGTCACCCTTCATAAAAAATTGCATAATTGTCTCATTCATCCGTCTAGTTGCTAAATCCCATATTTTTTCCTATTTCTTATGTTTCTAAAGGTGTACACTTACGTTGAACTATTTCCTTGCACATTGATCCATATTGTGTGATTATATATACCCAAAGATGCATTTAAAGGCTATAATAGGGTAGTGAACAATGAGAATGGGATCTAGTGAGTCAAATTAAAAAATCCTTCTAAGATATAATAAGAGGCTACCACATCAAAATCAATCATTATTTTAAATATTAAAAAAAAAATCATAGATCTATAAAGACATTTTCAAAGAGAAAAAAATTAAAAGGATAAACGCAAACATGAATTTTATCCTACAATGAGCAGTTATAATTGAGAATGATATTCTGGGACTTGGATTTGACACTTTACATTATTAGATAGATTTATTTTATGTAAAACTCTCTAGAAATAATTTTCTATAGGGAACTTTTAGATGATAGTCCACACAATTGTCATTCGAACCAGGATGCATTAGCTAGAATTTGCAACGAGGACATAATATTGATCTTGTCACTATAGTCTAAGTTCTATACCAGTAAATTGGATAGGTTTCTAATTAGGATTATACCTCCAAATACCTACAAATCCCGATGATCAATAGTTAACTGCACTTGTGTTGCCATAGTATTAGATATCACATTATATTTCTATTTATTTAATATTAACATGGATAGTGTCTTACTTTTGTCCCCATGCTCATATTAGGTTTCTGACTCATATGCTCATGGGAACTACCTTTACATACTCTTTATCTTCATGATACCCATTAGTGTATACTTTGGTTATTATTTTGTAGGGTCATCTATGCTTGCTTACGTAAAGCATCACACATATGTTTAGATATAATCATATATAGCAACATTTTATAAAGGAATCAACAACAATATTTATAGATTCAGTCACTGTTTCCAATAGCTTTCATATTTTTATCTAATTTCATTATGAATACCTCTGTCCCTATATATATATATATATATATATATATATATATATATATATATATATATATATATATATATATATATATATATATATATATATATATATATATATATATATATATATATATATATATATACTGAGTATTATATATATGGTATACATAACCTTCTCCTACACCTTGATAATTTGATATATGTCTACTCTTCCATTTTATTTATTCAAAAAAAAATTCTCATCCCTTTGAGGATCAAACACGAATATATTTTTGATTATATTTTTTATTTTATTAATTACTTAAATCCTTAAGGAATTTCTAAAATGTGAACCATAAAACTACACCATAACCTCTCCTAACTCCCAATTATTCAAATTTGGCATTGTTCAAGTCCTATGTTTTGTCGCTCTAGGGTACGCATAATACTTATTATATGAAGGTTGGTAGAAATTTATTATACCCATGGGAATAAGACTAGGATGGTGATATATATGTTTACCTACCGATTATAAGGTATTATAGGAATGATAAGAACAAATTTGTTTTCATAAGTATAACAATTGTGGATTTATTTCTTGACTCTCATGATACATTTTTCCTTGTCGAACTGAAGCATGGAAACCACAATGCAAGCCATAACTTCCTCTATCACATGATTACCACACACACCGCCATACGTCTACATTTGAAGATAGATGATAAGGGGTTTCAAATCTAATGGTTGGAACCCTCCTCGGGATTGGTCTCCTAAGCCTAATTTCTATTGAGGCCTATTCCACGTATTTCCCATTTTATATTTGCAATGCACCACTGTGACAGGTATGAGGGTCCTTCAAATTTGGGTGGGGGAATTCATGGAGATCTAGACCGGGTCTTATGATGAAAGCATTGCTACGAGAGTAGGGATAATTCATACTTACCCTACTTGCAGTGTTTATTCTTCAGGTATTGTTGAGCACATGTTTTCATTTCTGTTGTGTTCTTCCCTATGGTTTTAGAGGTAGACTATATCTTTAATGGATATTTATACCCATGCTCAAGGTCGGTCAGTATTACAATTAATTTCAAATTATTTTCTTTGTAGGTTTCGGGGTGTGACCTATTTCCAACTCTGGTGGGGTTATCACTGTCATACTAGATCTTATGGAGCTCTAACTTCCTATCGTATGAAACATTTTTTTGAGGGTTTATCGATACCTAAGAGGCCATTCTACCTTATACAGGTGTTCTACTTGAATTTTTTATTTATATCTATGCTCTATAGTCCCCTGTGTGATTTTCAGTATCTGGAAACCCCCTCCAAAGCCCTCCTCCTTCGTTAATTTTGATGTTAATTTTTCGCGATCCATTCGTTTAAATAATTTATCTTTGTGTTGCTTACTTTAAAGGTCCCTTCTCATTGGAATTTACTGAGTGGCATGGGCTCGGTTTGCACCTCGTTCATCGAAAAATGGGTTTCAAAACCACTGACTCCTCGAAGTGCCTTCAAACAACATTGAACTAGAATTTGGAACCTTCCCTGCCAAGTAATGTATCTCTCTAATTTAAATTTGTCTTTTTCCCTTATTTTCCGCCACATCTGGATTTTTGTATATCACGTTGAAGGATGCTAGGATTAAAATAAAACCTTTTAGTTCTGTCTTTTTATTTTTCATTCTCCAATCGGTTTTTTATCATATCTTCCTACAAGTAAGAAAATATTTATATGTGAATTTCCTTCTCCTCAAGCGATAATGCCCAGTTTTATTCATTTCTCACATTTGAACAAGTCTGCGACTATATTATTTTTATTTTACTCAATTTCTCTTTTGTTTTCTTCCATGTATGCTTACTACCAGATAGCCCTGCCATCAGAAAGAGTTATGTTTTCCTTTCCACACCTGCGTGGATAGTTTTCTCTCTCTGTCCTTTCAGGTCAAGAATTCGTGGCTTGGATTTCCCTCTTTGTTTCCCTATGGTATTTACATCGCCTTATTCACCTCTAAGTCATGTATATATTTACATATATTTATGTTAATTTTCTTGGCATGGTTGTAGTCGTGGATAGCATCTTGGGACTCCAGGGACTAATATGCTATCATGCATTTAGTCTGATACTTTCTATCTATGTATCTTATTTAACCATCTAATTATGATATATGAGAGCCTTTTTTTTCTAGGAAGCAATGTTTGATTTTATGTATTCATGTAATAATTTAACCAATATATATGATCACTCATTAGTTCTTATTAAGACTAGACTAATTTTACTTTAACTAGCTTTATTTGGCTATAAACATTTGACTATGTAATTTGTGTATTAATGGAAAATTGCTCAGTTTTTTTCATGCATGTATCTTTTCAAATGGTATACTAATTTAGTTAAATTGGTATGGTACCTGGTCTGGTTAGCCTTTTGAATATTGGATGCTTCTTGATTGTGTTTGGCCCTTCCATGATTCTAAGATTTTATTTCTATTTTTTATTTTGATATTATAGTAGTGGTAGTTATAAATGGATCCCTTAAAGATTCCTCTAGAATCCTTTTCCTATTTTTGTTAAATAATTCATGGGAGTATGGATGGTATAACATGTAATGTTCCATTTGAATGTATAAGGTATAAATTGATCTCCCTTGTATCAGGTATAAACCAACCTCTATAAAAAACTCTTGAGATTTTATATAAATTTTATTCACCTTCCTCTTTGGGAGGGAATATGTGTGTTTTTTTATATGCCTGGATAGGGCTCCAACCTTCCACCTCTGTTAAATTCATAGTCTAATCCACATCAATATTTTTGGCTATGAACCTGGTTGTTCTAATATTCTAATCACTGTTTACATTCTTCCTACTAATATGTATACTCGGACAAAATTATAAACAATCATACCCTCGATCAAACATCCTATAGTCCAAATCTGTATCAGGTGTTGATTTTGTTTAGATGGATAGCAAAAGGTTCTACCACTTTAATCGTTGCATATTGTAACCAATATACTGAAAAATCCTTTACCTAAAGAAGGAAAAACCTCATCCCATACTCTATTCACTATGTTTATAAATTAGGGTCATCCTTTCACTCCCAATTCCCTGTTCTTCGGTATATTGTTCTGTGTACCTAAAAGGTTTTTGTATACCTTATTACGACCTTTCGTTACCTATATATGACAATAGGAACTGTAATTTTTTTTTTCAATTTCACAAGTATCTTAAGTTATTTTTGAACAACTAATAAAAGAACCTAATCCATAATCCTTATTCATAGTAATCCTAATTCAAATATTTTTGTGACATAAGATAATTATAACATATAATACAAGATGAGTTCCTGTTCTGACAGGTTTTTCTACATGTTATATAACATAACTGTAACTATAAATTGAATATTAATAACTCTTATTAATGCATACATTAAATTACTCTAAATGTATAATAATCCACCTAATTCATCAAAAATAATGAATTTATCATTGTTTCAAACGATGTTTGTTATTGGGAAATCACTTGGGCATCCACACATATCCTCCCAGCCATGAACTGAACCTCTAGTTTCCCCCAAGCTAAGATATGCTTTCCAAGGAGATGAACCACCCCTTTTGATCCTTCACTCTAATATTTTATACGTTTCCTTCCCCAACAGATTTTTCCTTAGCGGCGTGCCACTTTTCTAGGGTTTCCCAACCACTTTCCTAGGCTATCTTTATTTATTTTTTTGAAAAGGTATTTTATCCTTTTTCTCTTAAGCATGCCTTTCTCTCATGTGATGCTTTATTCCACCCATACTAAGCATATTTCTCCAGCTAAATGATTTAATGTATTTGTCTTTCACATCTAATTAAATCCTACTGATTATCTCCTAGGGATTTTTTAGGAGTCTTTTTTAGGGAAGATTTATTTTACTCCCATCCATCAAGGATGATTTTTCTAAATTTGGAAAGAATCCATTTACTCTAGAGCTTCTTTCCTAAGTAATTTCCAACTTTTCCATTTATTAATACAATTAATTTATGACATTATAATATTTTACTCTTCCTATTCATTCCAATACATCATGTCTTCACCGGCATAATTTTTACAAATAGTTCAGTATAAATATGTCATATGTGCTGCTAAATATGGAGGTATTAATGCCCCCCCTTTTTATTCAACACCATCCTCAGTGTTCATTGCTCCATCAGTTTCACTTTTGAAACAATGTTGGATAGGCATGTTACAATTTTCCTCTAGCTCCCAAGTAGCCTCCTCAGGTGTATAGTGCTTATATTTCAACTTAACCCAAGTGACGACTCGATTTCGAAGAAATATCCCCTTATGATCTCAGATGTAGAGTGGATCTAGCAGGAAATATTCTTCGGGTTCCACATGTACCAAATTCCAATCAATTATGTGAGAATTATCATGGACATATTTTTGTAATAAAGACACATGAAAAACATAGTACACTTTAATATGGCTCGGAAAAGCCAGTTGATATGCTACTAGACTAATTTTTTCCAAGATTTCAAAAGGCACACATAATCATGGTGCCAATTTTGCACAGGTCCCAGTTCTTAAGGTACTTTTCCTCAGTTTTATTCTTAAGTAAAAATGTTCTCCACTTTTAAATTCTTTATCCATTACGTTTTTGCCTATCCTATGTTGTTTTAATATTATGTCTAATATTTTGTATCACCTGTTCCATTTCCCGCAAGGCATATGTTCCTATTATCAATCTATCCTATGTTTAACTCCAACTTAGATGTGTATGTCATTTTCTTTCATACAATGATTCAAAAGGAATTTTTTTTATTGATGTTTGGAAGTTGTTGTTGTAAGCAAATTATGCTAAATGAAAAAAATAATCCCATCTGGTAGGCATCATGTCCATGACATACATTCTCAGAATATATTCCAAAATATGATTGTTCCTCTCTGTTTGTCCATATTTTTTAGGGTGATATGCAGTACTGAAATTTAGTTTATTTCCCATGCCCCAAAATAGAGCTTTCCAAAATTTGGAGGTAAACTTAGCATTCTTGTCCCACACTACCATTTGTGGCACTCCATGTAGTCAGAAAATTTACTTCATGAAAATATTGGCAATATGTGATGTTCCATAAGTAGACTGCACCAGTATAAAATGTGTTTCTTTACTGAAGATGTTGACCACCACCATAATGGAATCATGTTGTCATTTTGTCTTTGGTAATCCTGTAATAAAATCCAATGAAATAACTTCCCATTTCCATTCAGGAATGGGTAGTGGGATTATCCATTTAGGATGATGTTGGTGTTCGTCTCTTACCTGTTGACATTATAGACACTTTGATAAGTATTTTTCCACCTCTTATTTCATGTCTGACAGAAAATAATATTTTCTCAATGTCATTATCATATTTTGATATAAATGATTGCCCACACATGGTTTCTTGTGATACTACTTTAGTATCATTTGTTTTATATCTCTCACATTAGGGACGTACAACCTATTCCCGTAAATTAACAAATTTTCAGAATTTTTAGCATAACCTGGATTTTTTGTTTACTACAATTTTCGTTGAATTACCAGGTATTTCTGATCTTGTTTTATTGAATTTTTAATTTGCTCTATAAAATATATGCAAATACTGCTAATAGATAATCCCATTAAATCATGTCTATGGATTCTTAAGGCATATTCTATTTTATTCTCCTTTCCTTTTATTTTTCCAATGTCAAAATAAAACTCACTGAGGAAATCTAGCCACCTTTCCTTTCTAGCTTTTAGATCCGGTTGGGTGAAAATTTATTTCAAACCGATATGATTTGTTCAAGAGTAAATTTTTTCCCCAAAAGGTAGTGTCTCCACATATTTAGAGCATGTATTACTGCAGCCATCTCTAAATCATATGCAATATAATTCTTTTCATGTGTTTTAAATTTCCTAGACTCATAAGCTACTACTAAATTTTCGTTCATCGAAACTCCCCGAAGACTTTCCAAACAAGCATCAGTGCAAACAATGAATTTCTTATTTTCGTCTGCAATTTTTAGTATAGGAACTACTATCAGCAATTGTTTCAATTTGTCAAAACTTTCCTGGCATCTGTCCGTCCATTCAAACCTTGTTCCCTTTTTCGATAACGACATAATAGGGTAAGCTAGTTTAGATAAACCTTCCATAAATATTTGATAATATCTCATTATTCCCATAAATGAGTAGACGACTCGCACATCCTTAGGTATGGGCCAATTTAAAATAGCCCTAACCTTCTGAGGATCAACAGAGAGTCCCTCCTTTTAAATGACATGACCCAAATATTGTATTATGTCCTTATAAAAATCACATTTCCTAAGCTTTCCATATAGATGATTTTCTCTTAAAGTTTGTAGCACTAATTTCAAATGTTACTTTTTCACTTCTTCATTCTTTTAATACACTATTATGAAGTACGATATTCATTAAACACATAAAATTTTATGGTGCATTAGTAAGACCAAACGGTAACACTATTAATTTGTAGTGACCATATTTGGTTCTAAAAGATGTCTTATGAATATATTCATCTTTGATTCTCAGTTGGTGATAATCGGTCCTTAAATTAATCTTTTAAAATATGGTTGCTCCACTCGCTTTATCAAACAAATCATCAATACATGACAGCAGGTTTTTATTCTTGACGGTTAACTTATTCAATTATCGATAATCAATGCATATTCTAAGAGTGCCATATTTTTTCTTGACAAATAGTATAGGGGGGCCCATGGTGATACACTGGGTCTAATTTAACCTTTATCTCGTATTTCTTGTAACTTCATATTTAGTTCTAACAGCTTTGATATACTCATTTGCGTGGAAAATTTTAGGGGCTAATATTCAGAGGTGGGCTAGTATTCAATTTTTTTTCCAGAAAAAATATTCGCCAATTTCCATTTTTCTAAAAATGAATTCGCCCAAAATTTGTAGTATAAAGTTATTTTACCTTAAAAATCACCAGTATTATATATTGTATAATATAAAATAATTAGGAATATAAACATTTTTACGAAATTATCCTCAAAACTTTTAAATTTTAGATATTAGGGATTAGTAAGATTCACCAACCTTGCTAAAATTTAAGACAAACTTCCATCCTTAAAAGTATCCTTGCTCATTTGATAAGGATATCTAGATAGTGGGGTGGCACCTGGTACTAGATCGATCGAGAAATTTATGTCTTTGAGGGGAGGTAAACCTGGTATTTCCTATGGAAAATCATCCTGCAATTCATTAATGATTGGAAGTGTCTCTAAAATTTCCTTTTTTGTTTTTTATTTAAACATTTCCACCTACACCATGTACAACTGACACCCTTTTATTGCACTCCTTTTTAGTTGTAAAGTTGAGATTTGTCTTAATTATATTGATTTTGGTATACCTTTAATTAACTCAGTTTTCCCATCTGGACTCACACAACTTATTGTTTTCTCCAAATTGTTTATAAGAGCTCCATGTTTCTCCAACCAGTCCATGTTGATTAATATATCATATAACCCAAAAGGGGGGATATTTAAATTTACTTATTTTGAATAGCCATTTAAGTTAATGGGACAGTGTCTTACTTGACTGGTTACCTTTCGTTTTGTGCCGGTTTATAACTGTACCAACCATGCAGTATTAAATTTTTCATATTTTAATTCACATTTTTCCATAAGTTTGGGAATATTGTAACTTAAACTAGCACCTGGATCAAATAAAACAGAAACAGATTTTTTTAAAATGGCACTCTCAATATCGATCGTCTTATATTGATGCTCATCATGTTTGTCCTCCAGTGTGGCACTTATCATATGAAGGCTTCTGCAATGTCATTCACCGTTGTTGCCTCATGGACTACTTGAATATTCTGAATGGATCTGAGATTATGTGGGAAGTCTCTGAATAGGTGTGGTTCACCACACCCCAAGCACTTCAACTATTCTCTCTCCTTGACCCCAATGGTATTTTTATTTTTCAGGTCAATGGGTTTGGACCAAGTCTAAGAGTGTGTCAACTAATTTAAATTTCCCTTGTTGAACTTATTCCTTTAATGATCCTTTCCAAAAATTTTAATATAAGAAGGTTTCTTCCTTTTTTATTGCATTGAAATTATTTTCCTATCCTTACCTTGCCATAGTTTTAAACCTTCACTGCTACTCTTAAACTGTTGGTAGCACAATATTACTTTCCTTACTACCTCATCCATTGTCTTAGGATTTTCAAACTAAATTCTTTCCTTGTAAGGGGTTGGTAAGAAATTTAAAAAACATTGTACCTTGGCTTTCTCCTCTTTAATATAAGGGAAATACTACAGTAAATTGGTAAATTTAGAAACAAGCTCTTCCATTTTTAATTGTCACGGCCTAAATTCATGGAACTCCTTTTCCCTATCTTCATAATACCATTCATTTAGATATCAAGACTTGATTTTATTTGGAATTCATCCCAAGATATTGTCTTCTCCTCGAAGGTATGTCCTATTTTGACCTCTTCCCACCAAAGAGTAGCTTTTCTTTGCAGCTTATAAATATCAAATATGGCATTTAAAATTATCTCATACTAATTAACTTAAAAATACTTGGTCATATTTAGGAGCCAGACCTTTGCATATTCTTCCTTATCCCCATCAAAATTGGGGGGCTTTATTTTCCTAAACTCCCATTCCAGCTCCACCCTCTTCTTATTTATTTTTCTGTGTTTTCGGATAAATTCTATATGAATCACCTCCGCTTTCCGACATCTCTGATTCCATCTCCACACACTTTCTTTCAGTGTTTTTTCTCTGTTATTTTATGACTAGACTTTTCATTCAACTCTCTTAGCATTGTTTCTTGATCCTCACTCGCACTTAATAGGTATTCATTTTTTTTTATGAGGTGATCTACCTCCTGCTGTAAATTCTCTATAATATCCATAAATGGAGTTTCTGGTGGGGTCATTCCATTCCCAACTCCACATATAATGCTGCTCCTTTTGTTAATGGTGGAGGAGGTTCCTCTTCCATTATGTGGTAGCCTTCCTTTCGCGAATACCTTATAGTCCACACAAAAAACTATTAGAAATGTGTTACTTGAATAAACATTTCAATTATGCACTTGGTTACTTATTATTGTGGTGCTTCCTTCAAACCCCATTTTCAATCTGGCGTCTGATATCATGTGTCACATACCCTACTCCTTATTATTTTATTTTTCATTCTTTTTATATAAATTAATATCGAGTATCATATATAAGGTGTACATAACCTTCTCCTGCACCTTGATATTTTGATATATGTTTGGTCTTCCATTTAATTTAATTTTTTTTAAACAAAATTGCACATCCATTTGAGCATCAAACAAGAACATATTTTGGATTTTCTACATTACTTAAAGTTTTAATGAATTTATAAAATGTGACCATATAACTACACCATACCCTCTACTAACCTCCAATGATTTGGATTTTGCGTTGTCCAATTCCTATCTCTCGTGGCTCTAGTGTGCACATAATACTTATTATATAAAGTTGGGTAGAAATTTATTATTATTATTATTATTATTATTATTATTATTATTATTATAATATCTGTGTGTGTGTGTGTGTGTGTGTGTGTGTTTACCTATTGATTATAAGGTTTTATAGGCATAATAAGAATGAAATTTTTTTCATAAGGATAATAGTTGTGGATTTATTTCTTGACTCTTATGGTACATTTATCCTTGTCGAACTAAGACATGACAGCCGCAACACAAGTCATCACTTCCTGTGTCACATGGTTACCATGCACACCACCATACATCCGCATCTGACGGGAAAGTATAGTGGGATTCAAATCCAAAGCTTAGAACCCTCATCAGTATTGATCCCATAACCCTAATTTGTATTGAGGGTTATTCCACTTGTTTTCCCTTTTCCATTTGCAACTGAACATAGTCCGTTGCGATGGGTATGAGGGTCCTTCCAATCTGGGGGGGAGTTCATGGAGCTCTAGACCAGGTCTTCTTATTGTATTCATGATACGAAAGGAGGGATAATTAGCCTACTTTTTGTGTTTAACCTCCAGGTATCGTTGAGCACATGTTCTAATTTCTGTTGTGTGCTGCCCTCTGGTTTTATAGGCAGAATGTCTCTTTAAATGATTATATACCAAAGTGCATGGTCGATAAGTATTATCATTATTGTAAATTTATTTTCTTTGCATGTTTTAGGGTGTGGCCTATTTACAACTATGGTGGTTTTATCGTTGTTATACTAAACTTTATGAAGATATAATTTCTTAAGGTATGATAGTTTGTTTTCAAGGGTTTATAGATACCTAAAATGCCAGTCAACCTTCTAGAGGTGTTCTATTTGAATTTGTTATTTATATCTCTACTCTACATCCCTTGTGTGAGTCTGAGTATGTGGAAAATCCCCTCCAAAGACCTCCTCCTTCGTTAATTATGTTGGTAATTTTTCGTGATCCTTTCATTTAAATCAATTATATTTATGTTTATTTCTTTCCGTTTCCCTTCACACTGGAAATTACTAAGTGGTTTGATCTTGATATGCACCTTGTTCATATAAAAATGTGTTTGGGAGCCACCAAATCTGTGAAGTACCTTTGAGGAGCATTCAACTAGAATTTGGAATCTTCCCTGCCACACAATGTATCTCTTTAATTTAACTTTGTCTTTCATTTTCTTTCTTTTCTGTCACATCTAGATTTTTGTATATCAGGTTGAAGCATGCCAGGATTAAATCCGACCCTTTTAGTTTTGCATTTTTCTTTTCACGCTCATTTAAATTTTTTTTCATGGCTTCCTACAGGTAAGAAAAAATGTATATGTGCATTTCCTTCTACTCAAGTGATAATGCCTTGTTTCATTCATTTCTCACATTTAAGCATGTATGTGACTATATTCTTTTTAATTTCCTTCCAGGTACGCTTACTACCAGATATCCCTATCATCAAAAGGAGTTGTGTTTTCCTTTCCACACCTATGTGGCATAATTTCTCTCTCCTTCCTTTCAGGTTGGAAATTCGTGGCTAGGATTTCATTCTTTATTTCCCTATAGTCTCTTCATCTCCTTCTTTGCCTCTAAATTTTGTATAAATCTACCAATATTTATGTTAATTTTATGGGCATGGTTGTAGTCATGGATCATAGTATAGGGCCTTAGGAATCTAGGGACTAATATGATTTCCATAGTATTAGATATCTGGATCATATCATGGATCATATCAAGATTTTACTGGCTATGAACCTGGTTGTTCTATTATTCTAATCATTTTTTGCATTCTTCCTGCTAATATGTATACTCTGCCAAACTTATAAACAATCATACCCTCGGTCAAACATCCTATAGTCCAAATCGGTATGAGGTGTTGATTTTGTTTAGATGGGTAGCGTAAAGGTTCTACCACTTTAATCGTTGCAGATTGTAACCAATATACTGAAAACTCCTTTACCTAAAGAATGAAAAACCTCGTCCCATACTCTGTTCACTGTGTTTATAAATTAGGGTCATCCTTTCACTCCCAATTCCCTGTTCTTCGATCTATTGTTCTTCGTACCTAAAAGGCTTATGTATACCTTATTACAACCTTTAGTTACCTATATATGAGAATAGGAATTGTAATTTCTTTTTTATTTCACAAGTATCTTAAGTTATTTTCGAACAACTAATGAAAGAACCTAATCTATAATCCTTATTCATAGTAATCCTAGTTCAAATATTTTTATGATATCAGATAATTATAACATATAATAAAAAATGAGTTCCTGTTCTGACAGGTTTTTCTAGATGTTATATAACATAACTGTAACTATAAATTGAATATTATTAACTCTTATTAAAGCATACATTAAATTACTCTAAATGTATAATAATCCACCTAATTCATCAAAAATAATGAATGTATCATTGTTTCAAACTGCGTTTGTTATTTGGAAATTACTTGGGCATCCACACATATCCTCCCAACCATGAACTAAACCTCTAGTTTCCCCCGAGCTAAGATATGCTTGCCAAGGAGATGAACCATTGCTTTTTATTCTTCACTACAATATTTTATACGTTTCCTTCCACAACATATTTTTCCTGAGCGCCGTACCACTTTTCTAGGGTCTTCCAACCCACTTTCCTAGGCTATCTTTCTTTATTTTTTTGAAAAGGTATTTCATCCTTTTTCCCTAAAGCATTCCTTTCTCTCATGTAATGCTTTATTCCACACATACTAAGCATATTTATCCAGCTAAATGATTTAATTTATTTGTCTTTCCCACCTAATTAAATCCTATTGATTATCTCCTAGGGGATTTTTAGGATTCCTTTTTATGGAAGATTTATTTGACTCTCATCCGTCAAGGATGATTTTTCTAAATTTGGAAAGAATCCCTTTACTCTAATGCTTCTTTCCCAAGTAATTTCCAACTTTTCCATTTATTAATAAAATTAATTTCTGACATTATAATACTTTACTGTTCCTATTATTCCAATACATCATGTCTTCCCCGACATTAATTTTACAAATAGTTTAGTATAAATATAGTAATATATTAACATAAATATGGATGGATGTTACATCCCCCCCCCCCCTCTTTGTTCAATGCCATCCTGAGTGTTCATTTCTCCATCAGTTTCACATTTGAAACAGTGTTGGATATGCATCTTACATTTTTCGTCTAGCTCCCAAGTATCCTCCTCAGGTGTATCCATTTCAACTTAACCCAAGTGACGACTCGATTCTAAAGCAATATCTTTTTATGATCTAAGATGCAGAGCAGATCTAGCAGGAAATATCCTTCGGGTTCCACCTCTACCAAATTCCAATCAATTATGTGAGAATTACATGGACATATTTTTGTAATAAAGAGACATGAAAGACATTGTGCACTTTAATATGGTTGGGCAAAGCTAGTCGATATGCTACTAGACCAATTTTGTCCAATATTTCAAAAGTTTGACATAATATTGGTGCCAATTTTGCACATGTCACAGTTCTTAAGGTACTTTTCCTTAGTTTTATTCTTAAGTAAATATGTTCTCCACTTTTAAATTCTTTCTGCATTATGTTTTTCCCTATCCTATGTCATTTTGATGTTCTGTCTAATATTTCATACCACCTATTCTATTTCCCGCAAGGCATCTGGTCCTAATATCTATCTATCATATGTTAAACTCCAACTCCAATGTGTATGTCATTTTCTTCCGTACAATGATTCAAAAGGAATCACTTTTATTGAAGTTTGGCAGTTGTTGTTGTAAGAAAATTATGCTAAATGAAAAAAATACTCCCATGTAGTAGGCATCATGTCCATGACGTACATTCTCAAAATATATTCCAAAATATGATTGGTCCTCTCTGTTTGTCCATATTTTTTTAGGGTGATATGCAGTTCTAAAATTTAGTTTAGTTCACATGCCCCAAAATAGAGATTTCCAAAATTTGGAGGTAAACTTAACATCCTTTTCCCACACTACCATTTTTGGCACTCCATGTAGTCTGAAAACTTCCTTCATGAAAATATTGGCAATTTGTGTTGTTCCATAAGTAGACTGCACCAATATAAAATGTGTTTCTTTACTCAAGATGTCCACCACCACCATAATGGAATCATGTTGTCATTTTGTCTTTGGTAATCCTGTAATAAAATCCAATGAAATCACTTCCCATTTCCATTTAGGATTGGGTAGTGGGATCATCCATTCAGCAGGATGTTGGTGTTCCACTTTTACCTATTGACATTATAGACAATTTGATAAGTATTTTTCCACCTCTTATTTTAGGTATGGCGAAAAATAATATTTTCTCAATGGTGTTATCATATTTTGATATCAATGATGGCCCGCACATTGTGTCTTGCGATATTAATTTAGTAACATTTTTTTCATAGCTCTCGCATTAGGGACATACAACCTATTCCTATAAATTAACAAATTTTCAAAATTTTTAGCATAACCCGGGTTTTTTGTTTACTACATTTTTTGTTCAATAAGCAAGTATTTGTGATCTTGTCTTATTGAATTTATAATTTTCTTTATAAAATATATGCAAATACTGCTAACAGATACTCCCATTAAATCATGTGCATGTCTTCTTAAGGAATATTATTTTTTATTCTCCTTTCCTTTTATGTGTCTAATGTCAAAATCAAACTCATTGAGGAAATCCGACCACCTTTCCTTTCTAGCTTCTAGATCTGGTTGGGTGAAAAAATATTTCAAACCGATATGATATGTTACAAGAGTAACTTTTTTTCTCAAAAGGTAGTGTCTCCACATATTTATAGCATGTATTAGTGCAGCGAGCTCTAAATCATATACAATATAATTCTTTTCATGTGTTTTAAATTTCCTAGACTCATAAGCTACTACTAAATTTTCGTTCATCTGAACTCCCCGAAGACCTTCCAAACAAGCATCAGTGAAAACAATGAATTCCTTATTTTTGTCTGAAATTTTTAGTATATGAGCTACTATCAGCAATTGTTTCAATTTGTCGAAACTTTCCTGGCATTTGTCTGTCCATTCAGACCTTGTTCCCTTTTTTGGTAATGAGGTGATAGGGTAAGCTAGTTTAGATAAACCTTCCATAAATATTTGATAATATCTCATTATTCCGATAAATGAGTAGATGACTCGCATATCCTTATGTATGGGCCAATTTAAAACAACCCTAACCTTCTGAGGATCAACAGAGAGTCCCTCCTTTTAAATGACATGACCCAAATATTTTATTATGTCCTTATAAAAATCACATTTCCTAAGTTTTTCGTATAGATGATTTTCTCTTAAAGTTTGTAGCACTAATTTCAAATGTTATTTTTCCTCTTCTTCATTCTTTTGATACACTATTATGAAGTACGATATTCATTAAACATAGAAAAGTTGATGGTGCATTAGTAAGACCAAAGGGTAAGACTACGAATTCATAGTGACCATATTTGGTTCTAAAAGATGTCTTATGAATATATTCATCTTTGATTCTCAGTTGGTGATAATCGATCCTTAAATCAATCTTTGAAAATATGGTTTCTCCACTCACCTTATCAAACAAATAATCAATAAACGACAGAGGGTTTTTATTCTTGATGGTTAACTTATTCAATTCTCGATAATCGATGCATATTATAAGAGTGCCTTATTTTTTCTTGACAAATAGTACAGGGCCCCCCCATGGTGATACATTGGGTCTAATTTAACCTTTATCTAGTAGTTCATGTAACTTCATCTTCAGTTCTAATAGCTCTGGTATACTCATTTGTAGGGAAATATTTAGGGGCCAATATTCACATGTGGGCTAATGTTCTGTTTTTTCCAAAAAAAATATTCGCCAATTTCCATTTTTATAAAAATGAATTAGCCCAAATTTTATAGTATAAAGTTATTTTACCTTAAAAATCACCAGTATTATATATTGTCTAATATAAAATAATTAGCAATATAAACATTTTTATGAAATTATCATCAAACATTTTAAAATTTAGATATTAGAAATTAGTAAGATTCGCCAATCTTGCTAAAATTTAAGATAAACTTCCATCCTTAAAAATTTCCTTGCTCATTTGATAAGGATATGTAGATAATGGGGTGGCACATGGTACTAGATTGATCGAGAAATTTATGTCTTTGTGGGGAGGTAAACCTGGGATTTCCTATGGAAAATCATCTTGAAATTCATTAATGATTGGAAGTGTCTCTAAAATTTCCTTTTTTGTTTTTTATTTAATCGTTTCCACGTACGCCATGTACAACTGACACCCTTTTATTGCACTCATTTTCAGTTGTAAAGTTGAGGTTTCGCTGAATGATATTGATTTTGGTATACCTTTAATTAACTCAGTTTTCCCATCTTGACTCACACAACTTATTGTTTTCTCCAGATAGTTTATAAGAGCTCCATGTTTCTCCAACCAGTCCATGTCGATTAATATATCTTATAACCCAAAAGGGGGAATATTTAAATTTACTTATGTTGAAGAGTCATTTAATTTAATGGGACAATGTCTTACTTGACTGGTTACCTTTCTTTTTGTGCCAATTTCTAACTGTACCAACCATGCAGTATTAAATTTTTCAAATTTTGATTCACATTTTTCAACAAGTTTGTGAATATTGTAACTCAAACTAGCACCTAGATCAATTAAACTAGAAACAGATTGGTTAAAAATGGTACCCTCAATATCGATCGTCTTATATTGATGCTCATCATTTTTTTCCTCGAGTGTGGCACTTATCATAGGAAGGCTTTTGGCATTGTCATGCACCGTTGTTGCCTCATGGCCTACTTGAATATTCTGAATGGATCTGAGATTATATGGGAAGTCTCTGAATAGGTGTGGTTCACCACACCCTAAGCACTTCAACTGTTCTCTCTCCTTGACCCCAATCATATTTTTATTGTTCAGGTCCATGGGTTTGGACCTAGTCTAAGACTGTGTCGACTAATTTAAATTTCCCTTGTTGAACTTCTTCCTTTAATGATCCTTTCCAAAACTTTTAATATAAGAAGATTTCTTCCTTTTTTATTGCATTGAAATTTTGTTCGTGTCCTTACCTTGCCAAAGTTCTAAACCTTCACCACCACTCTTAAACTGTTGGTAGCACAATCTCACTTTCCTTACTGCCTCATCCATTGTCTTGGGATTTTCAAACTAAATTCTTTCCTTGTAAGGGGTTGGTAAGAAATTTAAAAACCATCGTAACTTGGGTTTCTCCTCTTTAATATAAGGGAAATAGTGCAGTAAATTGGTAAATTTAGCTACAAGCTCCTCCATTTTTAATTTTCACAACCTAAATTCATGGAACTAATTTTCTCTATCTTCGTAATACCGTTCATTTAGATATCAAGACTTGATTTTATTTGGAATTCATCCCAAGATATTATCTTCTCCTCGAAGTTATGTACTATTTTTACCTCTTCCCACCAAAGAGCAGCTTTTCTTTGCAGCTTATAGATATCAAATCTGAAATTTAGACTTCTCCCATACTAATTAACTTAAAAATACTTGGTCATATGTAGGAGCCAAGCCTCTGCATATTCTTCCTTATCCCCATCAAAATTGGAGGGTTTTATTTTCCTAAACTCCCCTTCCAGCTCCACCCTCTTCATATTTATTTTTCTTTGTTTTCAGATAAGTTCTATATGAATAACCTACACTTTCCGACATCTCTTATTCCATCTCCACACACTTTCTTTTCAGTGGTTTTGGCTCTGTTATTTTATGACTAGACTTTTCATTCAGGTGTCTTCTCCCTCTTTCTTGCTCCTCACTCGCATTTAACAGGTGTTCATTGTTTTTTATGAGGTGAGCCAACTCCTGCTATAAATTATGGATAACATCCATAAATGTTGTTGTTGGCGAGGTCATTCCATTCCCCAACTCCACAAATAATTCCGGTCCTTTTGTTAATTTTGGAGGAGGTTCCTTTTCCATTCTGTGGTAGCCTTCCTTTCTCGAATACCTTATAGTCCACACGAACAACTATTAGCAATGTGTTACTTAAATAAATATTTCAATTATGCACCTGGTTACTTATTATTGTGGTGCTTCCTTCAAGCCCCATTTTCAATCTCAGATTTGATATCTTGTGTCGCATACCCTACTCCTTATAATTTTATTTTTTATTTTATATATATACATTAACATCGAGTATCATATATAAGGTACACATAACCTTCTCTTACACCTTCATGTTTTGATATATCTTTGGTCTTCCATTTAATTTAATTTTTTAAACAAACTTGATCATCCATTTCAGCATCAAACAAGAACATATTTTTGATTTTCTAGATTACTTAAAGCCTTAATGAATTTATAAAATGTGACCAGATAAATACACCATACCCTCTACTGACTCCCAATGATTTAAATTTTGCGTTGTCCAATTCCTATGTTTGGTGGCTCTAGTGTGTGCATAATACTTATTATATGAAGTTGGATAGAAATTATATATATATATATATATATATATATATATATATATATATATATATATATATGTGTGTGTGTGTGTGTGTGTGTGTGTGTGTGTGTGTGTGTGTGTGTGTGTGTGTTTACCTATTGATTATAAGGTTTTATAGGCACAATAAGAATGAATTTGTGTTCATAAGGATAACAATTGTCGATTTATTTCTTGACTCTTATGGTACATTTATCCTTATCGAACTGAGACATGATAGCTGCAACACAAGCCATCACTTCCTCTGTCACATGGTTACCACACACACCACCATACATCTACATCTGATGGTAAAGTATAGGGGGATTCAAATCTAAAGGTTAGAACCCTCATCAGTATTGATCCCACAACCCTAATTTGTATTGAGGGTTATTCCACTTGTTTTCCCTTTTCCATTTGTAACTCACCATAGTTCGTTACGACAAGTATGAGGGTCCTTCCAATCTAGCAGTGAATTCATGGAGCTCTAGACCAGGTCTTTTGATGGTAGTCATGCTATGATAAGAGGGATAATTAGCCTACTTGTTGTGTTTATCCTCCAGATATCTTTGAGCACATGTTTTAATTTTTGTTGTTTGCTTCCCTCTAGTTTTATAGCTATATTGTCTCTTTAAATGATTTTATACCCGCCCGCATGGTCGGTGAGTATTACCATTAATGTAAATTTATTTTCTTTACATGTTTCAGGGTGTGACCTATTTACGAATATGTTGGTTTTATCGTTGTTATACTAAACTTTATGAAGATCTAATTTCTTAAGGTATGATAGTTTGTTTTCGAGGGTTTATAGGTACCTAAAATGCCAGTCGACCTTCTAGAGGTGTTATATTTGAATTTGTTATTTATATCTCTACTCTACATCCCATGTGTGAGTCTGAGTATGTGGAAAACACCCTCCAAAGTCCTCCTCCTTCATTAAGTATGTTGGTAATTTTTCGTGATCCTTTCATTTAAATCAATTATATTTACGTTTATTTCTTTCTACGTCCCTTCACACTGGAAACTACTGAGTGGCTTGGGCTCGGTATGTGCCTCGTTCATATAAAAATGGGTTTGGGAGCCACCAACTCCGTGAAGTACCTTCAAAGAGAATTCAACTAGGATTTTGAATCTTCCCTGCCACATAATGTATCTCTTTAATTTAACTTTGTCTTTATTTTTGTTTCTTTTCTATCACATCTATATTTTTGTATATCGATTTGAAGCATGCCAAGATTAAATCCGACCCTTTTGGTTTTGAATTTATCTTTTCACGCTCATTTCAAGTTTTTTTCATGACTTCCTATAGGTAAGAAAAAATTTATATGTGCATTTCCTTCTACTCAAGCGATAATGCCTAGTTTCATTCATTTCTCACATTTAAGCATGTATGTGACTATATTCTTTTTAATTTCCTCAATTTCTCTTTTTTTTTTCTTCCAGGTGCGCTTACTACCAGATATCCCTATTTTCATAAGGAGTTTTGTTTTCTTTTCCACACATGCATGGCATAATTTATCTCTCTTTCCTTTCAGGTTGGCAATTTGTGGCTAGGATTTCATTCTTTATTTCCCTATAGTCTCTTCATCTCCTTCTTCGCCTCTAGATTTTGTATAAATCTACAAATATTTATGTTAATTTTATGGGAATGTTTGTAGTCATGGATCATAGTATAGGGCCTTAGGAATCTAGGGACTAATAGGATTTCCATAATATTAGATATCTAGATCATATCATGGATCATATCAAGATTTTGCTGGCTATGAACATGCTTGTTCTAATATTCTAATCACTTTTTACATTCTTCCTGCTAATATGTATACTCGGCCAAAATTATAAACAATCATACCCTTGGTAAACATCCTATAGTCCAAATAGGTATCAGGTTTTGATTTTGTTTAGATGGGTATCGTAAAGGCTCTACCACTTTGTTGCAAATTGTAACCAATATACTAAAAAATCCTTTACCTAAATAAGGAAAAACCTTGTCCCATAATCTATTCACTATGTTTATAAATTAGGGTCATCCTTTCACTCCCAATTCATTGTTATTTGATCTATTGTTCTGCGTACCTAAAAGGTTTTTGTATACCTTATTACAACCTTTCATTACCTATATATGAGAATAGGAACTGTAATTGTTTTTCGATTTCACAAGTATCTCAAGTTATTTTCGAATAACTAATAAAATAACCTAATCCATAATCCTTATTCATAGTAATCCTAATTCAAATATTTTTATGAAATAAGATAATTATAACATATAATACAAAATCAGTCCCTATTCCGACAAGGTTTTCTACATGTTATATAACATAACTGTAACTATAAATTGAATATTAATAACTCTTATTAATGCATACATTAAATTGATCTAAATGCATAATAATCCACCCAATTCATCAAAAATAATGATTGTACCATTGTTGCGTACCATGTTTGTTATTGATCAAACACTTGGGCATCCACACAGATCCTCCCAACCATGAACTAAACCTCTATTTTCCCCCGAGCTAAGATATGGTTTCCAAGGAGATGAACCACCCCTGTTGATTCTTCGCTACATTATTTTATATGTTTCCTTCCCCAACAGATTTTTCCTTAGCAGCATTCCACTTTTCTAGGGTTTTCCAACCCGCTTTCCTTTGCTATATTTCTTTATTTTTTTGAAAATTTATTTCATCCTTTTTCTCTAAAGCATGCCTTTCACTCATGTGATGCTTTATTCCACCCATACTCAGCATATTTCTCCAACTAAATGATTTAATGTATTTTTCTTTCCCATCTAATTAAATCCTATTGATTATCTCCTAGGGATTTTTTGGGAGTCCTTTTTAGGGAATATTTATTTGACTCTCATCCATCAAAGATGATTTTTCTAAATTTGGAAAGAATCCATTTACTCTAGTGCTTCTTTCCCAAGTAATTTCCAACTTTTCCATTTATTGATAAGATTAATTTATGAAATTATAATACTTTACTGTTCCTATTCATTCAAATACATCATTTCTTCCCCGACATGAATTTTACAAACAATTCAGTATAAATATAATAATATATTAACATAAATATGGAGGGGTGTTACACCCCCCCCCCCCCCTTTTTATCCAACACCATCCTCAGTGTTCATTTCTCCATCAGTTTCACTTTCGAAACAGTGTAGGATAGGCATCTTACATTTTTCCTCTAGCTCCCAAGTAGCCTCCTCAAGTGTATAGTTCTTCCATTGCAAATTCACCAAAGTGACGACTCGATTCCGGAGCAATATCTCTTTATGATCTAAGTTGAAGAGTGGATCTAACATGAAATATCCTTTGGGTTCCACATGTACCAAATTCCAATCAATTACGTGAGAATTATCATGGACATATTTTTTTAATAAAGACACATGAAAAACATTGTGCACTTTAATATGGATGGACAGGGCTAGTTGATATGTTACTAGACCAATTTTGTCCAAGATTTCAAAAGGTCCACATAATCATGGTGCCAATTTTTCACAGGTCCCGATTCTTAAGGTACTTTTCCTCAGTTTTTTTATTAAGTAAACATGTTCTCCAATTTTAAATTCTTTCTGGATTATGGTTTTTCCTATCCTGTGTCATTTTGATGTTTTTTATAATATTTCGTACCACTTGTTCCATTTCCCATAAGGCATCTGATCCTAATATCAATCTATCATATGTTTAACTCCAACTTAGATTTGTATGTCATTTTCTTCCATACAATGACTCAAAAGGAATAATTTTTTTTTAATTTTAGTTGTTGTTTTTGTAAGAAAATTATGCTAAATGCAAAAAATACTCCTATCTGGTAGGCAACATGTCCATGATGTACATTCTCAGAATATATTCCAAAATATGACTTGTCCTCTCTGCTTTTCCATCTTTTTTAGGGTGATATGCAGTTCTGAAATTTAGTTTAGTTCCCATGCCCCAAAATAGAGCTTTCCAAAATTTGGAGGTAAAATTAGCATCCTTGTCCCACACTACCATTTTTGTCACTCCATGTAGTCGGAAAATTTCCTTCATGAAAATATTGGCAACTTGTGATGTTCCATAAGTAGACTGCACCAGTATAAAATGTGTTTCTTTACTGAAGATGTCCACCACCACCATAATGGAATCATGCTGTCATTTTATCTTTGGTAATCCTGTAATAAAATCCAATGAAATCACTTCCTATTTACATTCAGGAATGCGTAGTGGGATCACCCATTCAGCATGATTTTGGTGTTCTGCTTTACCTATTGACATTATAGACACTTTGATAAGTATTTTGCCACCTCTTATTTCATGTCTGGAAAAAAAGGATATTTTCTCAATGCTGTTATCATATTTTGATATCAATGGTGGCCCGCACATGGTTTATTGTGATATTAATTTAGTATCATTTTTTTCATAGCTCTTACATTAGGGACGTACAACCTATTCCTGTAAATTAACAAATTTTCATAACTTTTAGCATAACTTGGATTTTTTGTTTACTACAATTTTTGTTGAATTACTAGGTATTTGTAATCTTGTTTTATTGAATTTTTTATTTTCTCTATAAAATATATGCAAATACTCCTAACAAAGACTCCCATTAAATCATTTTCATGTGTTCTGAAGGCATATTCTATTTTATTATCCTTTCCTTTTATGTGTCTAATGTCAAAATCAAACTCACTGAGGAAATCCAACCACCTCTCCTTTCTAGCATTTAGATCCGGTTGGGTGAAAAATTATTTCAAACTGATATGATCTGTTACAAGAGTAATTTTTTTTTCCAAAAGGTAGTGTCTCCACATATTTAGAACATGTATTACTGCAGCCAGCTCTAAATCATATACAATATAATTATTTTCGTGTGTTTTAAATTTCCTAGACTCATAAGCTACTACTAAACTTTTGTTCATCAAAACTCCTCGAATACCCTCCAAACAAGCATTAGTGAAAACAATGAATTCCTTATTTTCATCTGAAATTTTTAGTATAGGAGCTACTGTCAGCAATTGTTTCAATTTGACAAAACTTTCCTGGCATTTTTCAGTCCATTCAAAACTTGTTCCCTTTTTCAGTAATGAGGTAATAGGGTAAGCTAGTTTAGATAAACCTTCCATAAATATTTGATAATATCCCGTTATTCCCATAAATGAGTAGATGACTGGCACATCCTTAGGTATGGGCCAATTTAAAATAGCCCTAACCTTCTAAGGATCAATAGAGAGTCCCTCCTTTTAAATGACATGACCCAAATATTGTATTATCTCCTTATAAAAATCACATTTCCTAAGTTTTCCATATAGATGATTTTCTCTTAAAGTTTGTAGCACTAATTTCAAATGTTATTTTTTCTCTTCTTCATTCTTTTAATACACTATTATGAAGTACGATATTCATTAAACACATAAAATTTGATGGTGCATTAGTAATACTAAAGGGTAACACCACGAATTCATAGTGACCATATTTGGTTCTAAAAGATTTCTTATGAATATATTAATCTTTGATTCTCAGTTGGTGATAATCAGTCCTTAAATAAATCTTTGAAAATATAGTTGCTTCAGTCACTTTATCAAACAAATCATTAGTACATGGCAACAGGTTTTTATTCTTGATGGTTAACATATTCAATTCTCGATAATCGATGCATATTCTAAGAGTGCCATCTTTTTTCTTGACAAATAGTATAGAAGGCCCCCATGGTGATACACTAGGTCTAATTTAACCTTTATCTAGTAGTTCTTGTAGCTTCATCTTCAGTTCTAATAGCTCTGGTATACTCATTTGCAGGGAAAAATTTAGGGGCTAATATTCCTACGTGGGCTAATATTCTATTTTTTTTCCAAAAAAAAATATTCACCAATTTCCATTTTTTTTAAAATGAATTCACCCAGATTTTATAGTATAAAATTATTTTACCTTAAAAATCACCAATATTATATTTTGTCTAATATAAAATAATTAGTAATATAAAAAATTTTACGAAATTATCATCAAACATTTTAAAATATAGATATTAGGGATTAGTAAGATTCGCCAAGCTTGCTAAAATTTAAGATAAACTTCCATCCTAAAAAATTTCCTTGCTCATTTGATAAGGATATCTAGATACTGGGGTGGCATGTGGTACTAGATCGATCATGAAATTTATTTCTTTGCGGGGAGGTAAACCTAGGATTTCCTATGGAAAATCATCCTAAAATTCATTAATGATTGAACGTGTCTCTAAAATTTCCTTTTTTGTTTTTTATTTAATCATTTCCCCCTACACCATATACAACTGACACCCTTTTATTGCAGTCCTTTTCAGTTGTAAAGTTGAGATTTGTCTGACTGATATTGATTTTGGTATACGTTTAATTAACTTGTTTTTCCCATCTTGACTCACACAACTTATTGTTTTCTCCAAATAGTTTATAAGAGCTCCATGTTTATCCAACCAATCCATGTCTATTAATATATCATATAACCCAAAAGGGGAAATATTTAAATTTACATATGTTGAATATCCATTTAAGTTAATGGGACAATGTCTTACTTGACTGGTTACATTTATTTTGTGCCAGTTTCTAACTGTACCAACAATGCAGTATTAAAATTTTTAGATTTTAATTCACATTTTTCCACAAGTTGGGGAATATTGTAACTTAAACTAGCACGTAGATCAATTAAATCATAAACAGATTGGTTTAAAATGGTACCCTCAATATCCATCGTCTTATATTGATTCTCATCATGTTTGTCCTCTAGTGTGGCACTTATCATAGGAAGGCTTCTAGCTATGTCATTCACTGTTGTTGCCTCATGTAGTACTTGGACATTCTGAATGGATCTGAGATTATGTGGGAAGTCTATGAATAGGTGTGGTTCACCACACCCCAAGCACTTCAACGATTCTCTCTCCTTGACCCCAATGGTATTTTTATTTTTCAGGTCCATGGGTTCAGACCTTGTCTAAGACTGTGTCAACTAATTTAAATTTCCCTTGTTGAACTTCTTCCTTTAATGATCCTTTCCAAAAATTTTAATATAAGACAATTTCTTCCTTTTCGATTGCATTGAAATTTTGTTCCTGTCCTTACCTTGCCAAAGTTTTAAACCTTCACCGCTACTCTTAAACTGTTAGTAGCATAATCTTACTTTCCTTACTTCCTCATCCATTATCTTAGGATTTTCAAATTAAATTTTGTCTTGTAAGGGGTTGGTAAGAAATTTAAAAACCATTGTACCTTGGCTTTCTCCTCTTTAATATAAGGGAAATACGACAATAAATTGGTAAATTTAGCCACAACCTCTTCCATTGTTAATTGTCACAACTGAAATTCATGGATCTCCTTTTATCTATCTTCGTAATATTGTTCATTTATATATCAAGAATCAATTTTATTTGGAATTCATCCCAAGATATTTTCTTATCCTTGAAGGTATGTATTATTTTGACCTCTTCCCACCAAAGAGAAGCTTTTATTTGTAGCTTATAAATATCAAATCTGGCATTTAGACTCTCTCATACTAATTAACTTAAAATATTTGGTCATATGTAGGATCGAAGCCTCTACATCTTCTTCCTTATCCCCATCAACAGTGAGGGGTTTTATTTTCCTAAAATCCCCTTGTAGCTCCACCCTCTTCTTATTTATTTTTCTGTGTTTTCGGATAAATTCTATATGAATCACCTCCACGTTCTGACATCTCTGATTCCATCTCCACACTTTATTTTCAGTGTTTTTGGCTTTGTTATTTTATGACTAGACTTTTCATTCAACTCTCTTATCATTCTTTCTTGCTCCTCACTCACATTTAATAGGTGTTCATTTTTTTTTATGAGGTGAGCCAACTCCTGCTGTAAATTCTGGATACTATCCATAAATGGAGTTGCTGGTGGGGTCATTCCATTCCCCAACTCCACATATAATTCTGCTCCTTTTGTTAATGCTAGAGGAGGTTCCTCTTCCATTCTTTGGTAACCTTCATTTTTTCAAATACCTTATAGTCCACATGAACAACTATTATCAATGTGTTACTTGAATAAATATTTCAATTATGCACTTGGTTACTTATTATTGTGGTGCTTCCTTCAAGCCCCATTTTCAACCTGGGATCTGATATCATGTGTCACACACCCTACTCCTTATTATTTTTTTGTCATTTTTTTATATATAAATTAATATCGAGTATCATATATAAGGTATACATAACCTTCTCCTACACCTTGATATTTTGATATATGCTTGGTTAATTTTTTGTTTTTAAACAAAATTGCTCATCCATTTGAGCATAAAACAAGAACATATTTTGGATTTTATAGATTACTTAAAGCCTTAATGAATTTATAAAATGTTACCATATAAATACACCATACCCTCTACTAACTCCCAATGATTTTAATTTGGCATTGTCCATGTCCTATGTTCAGTGGCTCTAGTGTGCGCATAATACTTATTATATGAAGGTGGGTAGAAATTTATTATTATTATTATTATTATTATTATTATTATATATATTTGTGTGTGTGTGTGTGTGTGTGTTTACCTATTGATTATAAGGTTTTATAGGCACCATAAGAATGAATTTTTATTGATAAGGATCACAGTTTTGAATTTATATATTGACTCTTATGGTACATTTATCCTTGTCTTACTCAGACATGGCAGCCGCAACACAAGCCATCACTTCCTCTGTCACAGGGTTACCACACACACCACCATACATCATAATTCGAGGGTAAAGTATAGGGGGATTCAAATCCAAAGGTTAGAACCCTCATTAGTATTGATCCCATAACCTTAATTTGTATTGAGGGTTATTCCACTTGTTTTCCCTTTTCTATTTGCAACTGACCATAGTCCGTTGCGACAGGGATGAGGGTCCTTCCAATGTGGGGGGGAATTCATGGAGATCTAGACCAAGTATTTTGATGGTAGTCATGCTACGACAGGAGGGATAATTAGCCTACTTGTTGTGTTTATCCTCCAGGTATTGTTGAGCACATGTTTTAATTTTTTTTGTGTGCTTCCCTCTTGTTTTATAAGCAAAATGTCTCTTTAAGTGATTTTATACCCATGTGTATGTTTCAGGATGTGACCTATTTCCTACTCTGGTGTTTTTATGATTGTTATACTAAACTTTAGGAAGATATAATTTCTTAAGGTATGATATTTTGTTTTCGAGGGTTTATCGATACTTGAAATTCCAGTCGACCTTATAGAGGTGTTCTATTTGAATTTGTTATTTATATCTCTACTCTACATCCCATGTGTCAGTCTGAGTATGTGGAAAACCCCCTCCAAAACCTTCCTCCTTCGTTAAGTTTGTTGGTAATTTTTCTTTATCCTTTCATTTAAATCAATTATATTTATGTTTATTTCTTTTTGTGTCCCTTCACACTAGAAATTACTGAGTGGCTTGGGCTTGGTATGCGCCTCATTCATATAAAAAAGGGTTTGGAAGCCACTGACTCTATGAAGTACCTTCGAAGAGCATTCAACTGGAATTTGGAATCTTCCTAGCCACGTAATCTATCTCTTTAATTGAACTTTGTCTTTATTTTTCTTTCTTTTATGTCACATCTAGATTTTTTTATATTAGGTTGAAGCATGCTAGGATTAAATTAGACCCTTTTGGTTATGTATTTTTCTTTTCACACTCATTTCAAGTTTTTTTCATGGCTTCCTACAGGTAAGAAAACATTTGTATGTGAATTTCCTTCTACTCAAGCGATAATGCCTAGTTTCATTCATTTCTCACATTTAAGCATGTATGTGACTATATTCTTTTTATTTTCCTCAATTTATCTTTTTTTTCTTCCAGGTATGCTTACTACGAGATATCACTATCATTAGAAGGAGTTGTGTTTTCATTTCCACACCTGTGTGGCATAATTTCTCTCTGTTTCCTTTTAGGTTGGAAATTCGTGGCTAGGATTTCATTATTTATTTCCCTATAGTCTCTTCATCTCCTTCTTCGCCTCTAAATTTTGTTCAAATCTAAAAATATTTATGTTAATTTTATGGGCATGGTTGCAGTTGTGGATCATAGTATAAGGCCTTAGGAATCTAGGGACTGATATGATTTCTGTGAGTTTAATGTTGGACTTTCTATCTATGTATCTTAATGAACCATTTAATTATAATATATTACGCCCTTTTTATTCTGGGAAACAGTGTTTGATTTTATGTATTTTTCTAGTACTTTAACCAATCTATATGATGATTGGATAGTTCTTATTGGTACTGAACTATTTTTACTTTAACAAGCTTAGTTCTCGCTATCAACATTTGACTATGTAATTTGTGTATTAATGGAAAATTGTTCAGTTTGTTTCACACATGTATCTTATCAGATTTTATACTACTTTAGTTAAATTTGTATGATAAACAGTCTGGCTTAGTTGTATGAAGAGTGGATGCTTCTTGATTGTGTTCGTCCCTTCCATGATTCTAAGATTTTATTTTTATTTCTGGTTTTTATATTATAGTAATTGTATTTATAAATTTATCCCTTAAAGATTCATCTTGAATCCTTTTCTTTTCCTTGATAAATAATTCGTGGGAGTATAGATAGTATAATATATAATGTTCCATTTGATTATATAAGATATAAATTGATTTCCCCTAGATAAGGTACAAACCAATCTCAAGACGAAACCCTTGAGATTATATATATATATATATATATATATATATATATATATATATATATATTCGATTTCCTCTTTCACAGAGAATACACGTGTTTTTTTTTTCAAACCCAGATAGGACTCAAACCCAACATCTTTTTTAACGTCATAGTCTAACCCATATCAAGGATTTTACTGGCTATCAACCTGGTTGTTCTAATATTTGTATCACCTGTTAGTATGTTACAATCTTACAACTAAAGATGTATACTCAAAAAAATTCTAAACAATAATACCCTCTGTCAACCAAAATATAGTCCAAATCTTTATCAGGTGTTGATTTTGTTTATATGGGTCGCGTCAAGGCTCTACCACTTTAATCATTGCGGATAGTAACCAATATACCAGAAACTCATTTCCCTAAATAAGGAAAAACCTCATCCCATACTTTGTTCACTATGTTTAGAAATTAGGGTCATCCTATTAGTGTCAAATCCATGTTCTTCGATATATTTTTCTTCATCCTTGAAAGGTTTATGTATACCTTCATTGGACCTTTTGTTACCTATATATGAAAACAGGAACTCTAACTTGCTTTTGATTTCGCAAGTATCTTAAGTTATTTTTGAACAACTAATACAAGAACCTAATCCATAATCCTTCTTCATAGTAATCCCATTTCAAATAATTTTCTTGTAACACCCCCAAGTTCTATGCTTTTCAAATGAGACATTTGAACATAAATCCAAAGGGGAGTGGACCCCAATGGATAATTATTGTGTGGATGTGGTTAACTATTTATTTATGAAAAATAAATAGAATATTGTGTATGCACTATGACCCAGGATAAGAAGAGTGAGTTCTCTGCTAATCCATGAGTGTGGAAAGGAAAGACTTTCCCCAAAATCTTTCAAAAATCCTTGAAAGAAATTATTTCTAATTTAGATTTTTGAGGAAAAATCTCATTCCCCAATGAAGAGGAGTAGTTAGGAAGAGGTGAGAAAAAAAGTTTGCGGAAAAGCTGAGGGAAAAACAAAAGCGACTTTAAAAAGAATCCAAAATGGGAAGCCTAAGCTAACGAGAATAAAAGAAGCATCCTGAAATTAAGACGAGAATTGGAAAACAGGAGCTTTAGAGGGGGAAAGCATAGCAATAAGCTACTCCAGAACAGATTGAGGTTAGTCTGTTCTTGGAGGATCTCAGCTCGGGGGTGAGTTCTGGAGATAAACGAACTCTAAGGTTGGGAGGATTGGTCATAGTAGAGGTATGCATGCAAAATTGTGGAGATTTCTGTAAGTCTGTATTAAATATATCCCTGTTTTATGAAATTTGATGTTATGGTTTATTATGCAAATTATGAATTGTGATGTTATGGTTCATTATGCAGTTTATGAATTGTGATGTTATGGTTCATTATGTAATTTATGAATTGTCATGTTATGGTGCATTATGCAATTGTTAGATTGATTAATTGTTCAGTAACTCATGTAATTGCAAATTAAAGCTATTGATAGCAAAGACAAATGGTTGGGTTGTAGGGATGAGTACCTTGTAGTAATTAGGTTAGAGATGATAGATCAATTGAACAGCAAATCTAATAACTATGTATAAGTATAGCCTGCTATCTTTTAAAGGAATATTTAAATTCTGTGTGTATAAACAGAAAATGTTAACAAAACAGTACCCCTGAACAGCAAGTACCAAACAACTAAACCTATCATAACAATACTGATGGCACAGAATTCCCTATAACCAATAACAGAAAGTAGGAAACAACAACCCTGTGATAGCAGTATGGGGTTCAGTATGTCAGCTGTGTTACAATGGAAAGAATTGTAAAATTTAGAATTTAAATTATTCTATTAAATGTAAGTGTAAACATATGAAAGCAGAAGTTGAATCCTAACTAAGGACGAGGATCTAACACTAGGGATTCTAAACTATCGAGTTCAGTATTCTCTACCTCCATTTGATTGAAGCAAGAGGATCTGTTCCTAGTTTTCCCATGGAACAGTTGAATCTGTACCAGAGTGTCACACATGTTGAATGGTTGTAACAGTAAAATAAGGGGGGAATCCTATTAAACAATCTATTGTGTGATAAAAGTTTGCGTGAGGGAAGATTGTAAGAATATGTAAAAATACAATGAACAGAGCATCTGGTTACCGTCCATATAAACTGCTGGGAAAGTAGTTGGAGAAATGGAGGTTAACTGAGTATAGATAGATGTAAGCGAGGAGGCATACATCTATACCTCTATGCTGCAACTTTAAAATGTTGAAAAATTTATAAGGCCTGCAACTGGAAAGTTGAGGAAGGGCCTAGCAATCATCTAGAGTTGGACAAAACTCTGAAAAGAAAAACCTGAGAAATACAAAGTAATATATATATATAGATATATAAGTCTACTAGATGGACTGAGAAGAGGGGAGGTCAAGCCCAAAAATTCTCATGGAAATTCTTATATTCCATGGCTGTCTATAAGTACTGAAAAGAATTTAAACCCTGGATAACAGTCTGAATTTGTAAGTGATTCAGTATAAAAACTATCAATGTTATCTGGCGCATAAAGCGGAGAGTATCTGAGTTATGTTATATGTGTAGAAAGCTGGGTCTGGGAGACGTGACAAATGGTATCAGAGCCAAAGTTCAAAAATTGGGCAAGATATGTGCTCACAAAGAAATGGTTAACTGTTATAAATTTTATGAATATTAAAAATATTTCTTCAAGTATACAAATATCTTGGATATACTTTCAGGTATACATGTAACAGATTGTGATGAAGTAGAAACATTGATATAGGAGTAATATGAGGAGGCTCATATACCAGAATGGTTAAACCTATAATAGGTTTAAAACTGGAAACCGATATCTCTCAGAAAAATAGTATTTCTATGTAAAATAATAGAGTATGAAAAAAAAATTATAATGACATATTTAGCTAGTGTTCTACTATCATCGTTATGTAAAAGAAATTTCAACGTTCATAAAGTTAAGATGCTGAAACCATCTCAATACAGTAGAAAAGATCAATGCTGAAGTTAATGGAGAGGAAAGGGGAAAATGGTACTACCAGGAACATGCAGATGTCGAGCAAAGACTACAAGGAGTATAGAAGGATGATTTCCATTCTTAAAACTGCTAAACTAAGTGTTCCTTACTGTGATGAAAAACAAGAGAAAAATGAATTTATATTTATTCCCTAGATACAAAAAAAAAAAAAAAAAAGGAACTTCTAGAGATAAGAGTAAAGGTTGTTCTGTGGTGGAACTGCATAAATGGGATGATGCTCTTCTATTTAAATTAGTATAAAGTGGCTACATACAAAATTTAATGAAAGGGTATGATTGATTTAGTACTACATTTAACTGAATCTATCTAGTACTACATTTAAGGGTATGAGTGTACAATTCGAAATTTGATAGCTCAAGAAGAACTCCTACTATATGAAAGCGCTATATTATTTACAGCCTTTAAAGTGCATATGGCACCCTCGGTCTAATGCAGATCTTTGAAATAACTATGTAGTCACAAAACTTAACTTAAAAATTGAAGCACCTTACTCAAGTTAATATCGAATGCATTTTTATATATGCAACATATCCATGAAGCTATGCGCCGTGCGTGATGCAATAGGATATGATTAGCAACAATTATAAATACGTGAGGTGTGGGGACAATATAGAGGTGAACAATAGGAAAATGCAAATAAATGAATAGTTGAACCCTACGATTTTCCGGCCGAGTATTAAAAGCATTTTTGCATTGGACCGGCGTTACGTTAATGACTATTGAACCGGACAAAGGGGGGCTGTTCACGGCGTTCAACTCCTTTTAGACATCATGAGTAAAGAAACGGATGCTTAACAAAATGAGTACGAACATATATGTTCAACCGGCAGTTTTAACCATGCATTTGACTATGAGTTACGATTATTGTGCTACTACCTTTCCATGTCTAACATATTAAAATCAGAAACAAATTGGGTAACGCCGAGCCCACCCTTCATATTTTATATATGCGGCAGAGGTTCGATTTCATTTACGGTAATGTTTCAATGGAGAGACAGAAAAACGAATAAATAAACTCGATCAAGGAATGCTGACCGATTATAAGAATAGACATAAAAACTGAAGTTAACTATTAAATGGACACAACGTGTTAACGTATCCAATTCTACCATGAAAGCGAGATCAACGAACAACAAGGTATGAAAAAAAAAACAGAGCTATCAGCTCTACTATGTAAAGGCGGCAAGAACCCTAGGATGATAGGGATAGATGTATCAGTTAGGGTTAGAAATTAGAAAAAACAATAGTTAAAGCAACTGGGGCTCGGAAATTGAATTCCTGAGCGGTTACCATTACTATTAAAACCGAGAGTTTATCGTTGAATAATCGTTTTAAATGAATCCCTAGCGTTTCCAGGCGTGAGAAATAAATGACTATTGCGTTTTACAATCATAAATCGCAGAAATAAAATAGAGAGAGAGAAAAGTGGAATAGGTTTGGAAAATGGCGGAGCACTCCTGCATAAATTCAATGGGAGTCGACCTGCGTTTGACAGAGGAAGAAATCTAGAAGGGAAAACCTCTTACAGTAGAATGATACTATGAAGAATCTTCTTCAGTTGATCACTGAAAAGAAATGAAATGACATCTATGGTCTTATGGCGCCACGGCGTCTCGATGACTAACCCCCTCGACCCTTACGAAGGCCGAATCCTCAGCGCAACTGGAGCTGCGCCCAAATCGTTCCGTGAAGAGTCTGTGCCTGGGCAACCTGTACATCAGGATGACCATAGAAATGAGTTAGTGGAAGGGTATAGTTAAACGAAAAAAAAAATAGTTAAACGAACCCTGGGAAGAAAACTAACCCAGCTGTACCACAAAACAAGAACAAATAAAATGGTAAATAGACAGATAGTAGGGAGGGTAATCCGACAAGAAATAAGAGTTACCGCCAGTGATGGAATCGGTAGACAGGACAACGAGTCGGCGCCATGGTAAGCAAAACCGAAACCGGCAACTTGGAGCCTGAAATCTGCTACGAGGTCGCATAGTACACCTGCACAACAGGTGAATAATAGAGTCTGAAAACAAGACGCAACCGAATCACTGGGTCTGAGTAACATAGGGAAAGGAATTCACTCGAGGAAGAAAACCACGAAATAAGACCAGAGATAAGACCAGAAATAAAAACGCTACAATAACCCTAAGGAATCCGGGGCAATGAAGGGATTATAACAAGAACCCGAAACCCTAGGGTTAAAGCCACCAAAGTACATGGGGATGTGGGTGCAGGGATGGCTGTAGAACCCCGAGACTTGACAAAATCCCGAAGGAGATTTTCCCCAATTCTGTTTCACAGCAACTTCTGCCCTAGTCGATAGGGTAAACCTTATTTACGGGATTTCATGGTACTTGGCAATCCTATTGACAGCAAATACATCCAGCTGTTAATGAAAGACGTTCTCCGTCCAGAGATGAGGTACGAATGCTGGATTTAAGGGTCTCAGTCTCGAACCGGAGACACGCTAACGAGCGGTATGGAACAGTGTGGGACGGATAGAAGGGACGCATGCATCTCTCTCAGTCAGACGACGGTTTCTTCCAAATTGTACAAACCTCTCATACTCTGACACGTAGCTATTAGCACCACAAGCAAACCCTCTGTCGGATATATCGACCTGAATCTGGAAATCTTCAGCGTAGGTAAGTACCTGTAGGGTGTGATAGAAACTGCGGCTACATGTACACAACACTCAGAATTAACCTATCGATCTCACGGTTAAGAATCGAATTCTAAACCCTACAGAAAATCCAAAATAAATCAGAGTGACAGCAAAGGAGAAAAACTGTATGATTCAAACTGCGAGATCATGCCGGCGATCATAATTACATAGCGCCGATACACATGAGCGCAGTCGCATAAAACCAGTACGCGGCATACCTAATTATCGCGCGAGCATCACATGAGGGTTGGCTTCAGGTTTGGACGGAATGAGTTGTCCGACTATGATGGATCTATACGTTCGATCATTTTTTTTTTTAGGGGCAGATATATGCATAAGTGATGCATTATACGCCGAAGTGCCCGTAAGATTCGAGAAAGGAAAATAATTACATATATATGTGTTATATATATATATATATATATAAGCTCGAGGGCGAGAGAACACGTTTATCCAAGTATATAACCAATGGAATATATTTATGTAGGTGTTAGGCATGAATATGCTCATTCAAACCACTTCGTTAAAGTATAGATATATATATATACATGTGGATTTAAGATACCAAGGATTTAGGTATTATGTATATAATAGATATAAATGGTATATGTGTTACATAAAAGTTATATATAGTGGGGTTATGTATTAAGATGAAAGTTTGATATAAATGGTATATGAATATTTTATAGGTGGTTTATAAATATGGGTCAAACATCTTAATAAGAGGTGTATTACACATATAACCGGAGGGTATAAAGACCCAAAAGGATATGGTTGATAAATGCATGTTCGATACATATGTTATATATCTTTATATATATATAAGTGATATATATATAATATATATATATATATCCCCAGATAATTGTGTTGAATACATATGTGTTAGGTGATGTATGAAAAAAAATTAATACACCTACAAACCCCATTCGAGTGTGGTGGAATTGAGTATAAATAATGATGTGGGCAAGAATATATATATCTATAGGGAAATTAACCTTCAGGATAAGGTTAAGAAGTGGATATATGTAATTAAAACTGAAGTCAAAAGATAGGAGTGTAAGACAATTAAATTAGAAATTTATTAATATTCATTATAACAATAAGTTGATTAAAAGAATGAAAAAGATATAAATGAATAATTGTGGGGTGATATATGTTCCTAACATGTTATATAATACTATGTGTTATCATAGTTATTGGAACAAAAAAAAGAAGGAAAGTTTATATTGGAACATATAGAGAAAGGTGGATAATAGAAAAATGACAAGTTATATTTAATATAGGTATGTTGAATATAAGTCGTAAATTCTTAAATTTCTATTAAAAATATATATATATGTATATATATGTGTAAAATAATAATAATTATCATGAGAAATGATAGATTAAAATCAAACAAATTGCACGTGGGACATAAGTTAAAATATACAATTAACATTCTAAATATAGGCGATCTTGTTATATGTTATAATGTTAACTCTGTTGAGTTGTATGAATATAATCTCTTCATACATGATAATTTAGTTCAGTTAGAAAAAAACTCAAACTTTATACCCACGAGATTAAGGGAGAGGAAAAAAAAAAAAATTTCACTAGTGAATATTAAAAAGTGAAATTCCCTTAAAAAAGTTGTAAGTGAAGTGGAAGGACATATTTTCCCATATGGTCGAAATATTATTACTCTAATTATGGTTAAAGGAGTAATAAACACTAGTAGTGGTAGATTAAGTGTTAAAAGTATAATGAAGAAAAAAAAAAATATTGACATTGGAAAAACTTCCAAGATGATTTAAGTTATGATTAGAGTATTGTGGTAATAAGCATATTTTAGTTCATGCAAAAGAATGAAGTGGTAAGCTTAAGTATGAGTTATAAACACAGTTAAATAGTTGGTTTAGTAATTGTGAACCATTGCATATTAGATAATATAATACAAATTCATTTCATTGAGTATGAATGAAGGAATGAAGGGATAAATCAAATTTTCCCAGGTGGGCTAGCAAGGGTAGAATGGAAAACCTATATAAACCATGGATTGATTTTAAGGATTAGTGAAATTCACATATAGATATAATTGGTGAATCATCATTGGAATTAATAAAGCATGAACATACAATTAAGAGTAAATGAAAAAAATTTCTGGTGACTCTTTGGAAAAGGGGAAACGGTGTCAAAATTACTTTTGACATTATCAAGTAGTAATACTTGTGAATGTGAGGAATCATAGTAATTACATATATCACTATAAAAGAAATATGTATTCACACTATAAAAAAATTTTGGTGTAAATTTTATTAAATTAAATTTCCCTGAGTCTTAAATTCAAAATAGGGAAATAGTGTGAAGTCATACAGCTACCAACTGAGAGAAAAGAGGATGAGATGCATTTGGACTTGGGTATGGGGGAAACCCATCAGATCCAAATTTATTCATGTAAGTTTGAACTAGTGCATAAAATTCATAAAAGAGGCTAAAGGGAAAAAAAAAACTCATGAGTGAAGTAAGAATTGAATTACAGAGATTATTAATGAACCTAGTTATTACTAGTTCAATTGATTGACTAACAAAAGAAAACAATGAAAAGATGCTGGAAGTACAGCAATGAACTGAGAAAGGGTAAGCATAACCATGCATATGATACAATTGTTTTCTTTCATTTATGAGTACTAATGAAAAGTGTAAAATTGTGTAGCCAAGTGTGTAACAGGAAAGTGTACACTCTGGAAACAAGGAGAAAAAAAAAAGGTGAAGATAAATCACCTAGGAAATCAAAAAAAGCTGAACGGGACCAAGTTGTGTGAGGAAAGAATCTCACTGAAAACAAGAAAGGATAAGTAGTGTACTAAAAGTACACTAAACTATTATGAACCTGAACGGTTTGACTAGTAACTGAATTTTTTAAGTTATTGAAATGCAGAATGTTGTTGTGGATTATAAATTGTATGTACCTGATATTACTTACATTGGTATGAATTGTGGACAGAGAAACCAGAATAAAAGATCTTCCAGACAGACTTCTTGCAAAGAAGTAGGAAGAAAACCAATTGCATAAGGCATCAGTAAATAGAATGGAAGCAGAAGAGTACTCTGCTGGAAACTAATCAGGACGAAGAAGAAATCTTTGTCAAAGTTGGAAAAAAATTAACGTTAAAGGGTAACACCGAGGAAGGTGTTGGAAAGGAGGGAAACTAATGGCTTATAAATTAGCCCTACCATTGCTTATTAAATTTCATGATGTGTTTCATATCTCCTTGTTGGAAAAATATAATTTTTGTACATGATGCTTCTCACATTATTGATTGGAATGTGGTCTAGGTGGAACCAGAAGAGGAATTCCTTCCATAGCCGCTTCAAATCTGAAAGCGGGAAAAAAAAAATTTGAATTACGAAATTAAACAGTAGCTAGAGTAAAGGTGCAGTGGAGCACTTTACTGCTGAAAGAGCTACATGGAACAGAGAAGCTAAGATGATGGAACAGCATTCATAATTATGTTCAAAATAAACTAAGTAGATAGTTTTCAACACCGAGGATGGTGTTTATTTTTAGAGGGGGAATATGTAACACCCCCAAGTTCTATGCTTTTCAAATGAGACATTTGAACATAAATCCAAAGGGGAGTGGACCCCAATGGATAATTATTGTGTGCATGTGGTTAACTATTTATTTATGAAAAATAAATAGAATATTGTGTATGCACTATGACCAGATGAGAAAGTGAGATCACCTGCCTAATCCATGAGGTAATGGAAAAGGAAAAGACTTTCCCCAAAATCTTTCAAAAATCCTTGAAAGAAATTATTTCTAATTTAGATTTTTGAGGAAAAAATCTAAATTTCCCCAATGAAGAGGAGTAGTTGGGAAGAGGTGAGAAAAAGCTGGAAAAGCTGAGGAAAAGCTTAAAGCAGCTTTAAAGAATCCCAAAATGGGAAGCCTAGGCTAAACAGGAATAAAGCATCCTGAAATTCTGGACGCAGAATTGGAAACAGGCTTTGGGGAAAGCATAGCTTAAATAAGCTACTCCAGAACGGATTGAGGTTAGTCTGTTCTTGGAGGATCTCAGCTCGGGGGTGAGTTCTGGAGATAAACGAACTCTAAGGTTGGGAGGACTGGTCATAGTAGAGGTATGCATGCAAAATTGTGGAGATTTCTGTAAGTCTGTATTAAACATATCCCTGTTTTATGAAATTTGATGTTATGGTTCATTATGCAAATTATGAATTGTGATGTTATGGTTCATTATGCAGTTTATGAATTGTGATGTTATGGTTCATTATGCAATTTATGAATTGTCATGTTATGGTGCATTATGCAATTGTTAGATTGATTAATTGTTCAGTAACTCATGTAATTGCAAATTAAAGCTATTGATAGCAGAGACAAATGGTTGGGTTGTAGGGATGAGTACCTTGTAGTAATTAGGTTAGAGATGATAGATCAATTGAACAACAAATCTAATAACTATGTATAAGTATAGCCTGCTATCTTTTAAAGGAATATTTAAATTCTGTGTGTATAAACAGAAAATGTTAACAAAACAGTACCCATGAACAGCAAGTACCAAACAACTAAACCTATCATAACAATACTGATGGCACAGAATTCCCTGTAACCAATAACAGAAAGTAGAAAACAACAACCCTGTGATAGCAGTATGGGGTTCAGTATGTCAGCTGTGTTACAATGGAAAGAAT
The DNA here is from genome assembly GCA_034641835.2 of Pinus albicaulis. NCBI lineage: Eukaryota > Viridiplantae > Streptophyta > Pinopsida > Pinales > Pinaceae > Pinus > Pinus albicaulis. The sequence goes on along the minus strand of CM076569.1, from coordinate 645,020,866 downwards.
TGTAAAATTTAGAATTTAAATTATTCTATTAAATGTAAGTGTAAACATATGAAAGCAGAAGTTGAATCCTAACTAAGGACGAGGATCTAACACTAGGGATTCTAAACTATCCAGTTCAGTATTCTCTACCTCCATTTGATTGAAGCAAGAGGATTTGTTCCTAGTTTTCCCATGGAATAGTTGAATCTGTACCAGAGTGTCACACATGTTGAATGGTTGTAACAGTAAAATAAGGGGGGAATCCTATTGAACAATCTATTGTGTGATAAAATTTTGCGTGAGGGAAGATTGTAAGCATATGTAAAAATACAATGAACAGAGCATCTGGTTACCGTCCATATAAACTGCTGGGAAAGTAGTTGGAGCAATGGAGGTTAACTGAGTATAGATAGATGTAAGCGAGGAGGCATACATCTATACCTCGATGCTGCAACTTTAAAATGTTGAAAATTTTATAAGGCCTGCAACTGGAAAGTTGAGGAAGGGCCTAGCAATCATCTAGAGTTGGACAAAACTCTGAAAAGAAAAACCTGAGAAATACAAAGTAATAGATATATAAGTCTACTAGATGGACTGAGAAGAGGGGAGGTCAAGCCCAAAAATTCTCATGGAAATTCTTATATTCCATGACGGTCTATAAGTACTGAAAAGAATTTAAACCCCGGATAACAGACTGAATTTGTAAGTGATTCAGTATAAAAACTATAAATGTTATCTGGCGCATAAAGCGGAGAATATCTGAGCTATGTTATGTTATATGTTATGTTAGAAAGCTGGGTCTGGGAGACGTGACATTTCTCACATAACATAATTATAACAGATAATATAAAATAGGTTTCTATTCCGACGGGTTTTTTCTGCATGTTATATAACATAATTGTAACTAGAAATTGAATACTAATAAATCTTATTAACACATACATGAAATTACTCTCGTTGTATAATAATCCACATAAATAATCAAGAATAATGAATGCACCATACTTTCAAACCGTGTCTGTTGTTGGGAAATCGCTTGGGTATCCACACCTATCCTCCCAACCATGAACTAAACCTCCAGTTTCCCTCAAGCTGAGATATTCTTGGCAAGGAGATCGGCCACCCCCTATGGTTCTACTCTACTATATTTTATACATTTTCTTCCCCAACATATTTTTCCTTAGAAACATCCTATTTTTCTTGGGTCTTCCAACCCACTTTCCTAGGCTATCTTTATTTTATTTTTTCAAAAAGGTATTTATTCCTTTTTTCTGTAAATCCTGCATTTCTCTCTCGTTGTGCTTTATTCCGTTCATAATTAGGATGTTTCTACAAGTAAGTGATCTAATGGATTTTTTTTCCCATCTTATTAAATCCTATTTATTATCTTCTAGGAATTTTTTAGGAGTCCTTTTAATGGAAGATTTATTTTACTCTCATCCATCAAGGCTGATTTTTCTAAATTTGACAAAAATCCCTTTACTTTGGTGCTCCTTTCCCAAGTAATTCCCATATCTTCCATTTATTAATAAAACTTATTAATTACATTATAATAATTTACTATTAATATTCATTGTAATACATCATGTCTTCCTTGAGATCAAGTTTAGAAATAATTCAATCTAAATATAACAAGATATTAACATAAATATGAAGGGGTGTTACAAATTCTAACATGTTTCCTATCAACTTGAAAATGATACCAGAGGTAATAGAAAACAAAAATGTGGTCATGGTGGAAGGCTTTAATATGCACTAAAAATTGTTTCAAGGATTTTCCAATGTATATATGTTGGCATGATCATTCAACTACTATGAAACCTACAATGCTCCACAAAATGAAGAAAAAACATCCCAAGAAATGATAGACTTCAAATATGGTGTTTATATCCCCACTTTATCTTATGTTCCTCATAATAGTACCATGAAATTTCCTCAACTGCACCACTCAAATATGCACATTTAGGCCATGATGCAATCTAGGTTGAAATCAAAGTTGTATCACACCTTTCTTAAAGTGAAAGGACAATGGATCCATTGTTTATTTAAACTAAGAGGAAATGGTACAAAATATGAAAGAGCTAATTGGAGAATAATAATGTTGGGTTGTACTAGGTAATTAAAAGGTTGTTATAAAATTATTAAAATAAAGGGAAAAATAATTCAAGATAACCAACTACCTTCATTTTGTAATATATTTTTTCCTATAAAAAGAAGGTGATTATCTATGTAGGCACCATTTTTTGGGTCTAGAATATTCACTTACTCTATAAAAATATGTTCATGTTAGTGGATAAATGATGTATGTCAATGATAGAGTGTTTTGATAAATATTTTGTAGAATTGTATAAAATATTTTGTACTTATAAGCGACTATTTTTGCATTTTTTCATATGTTAATATAGATAAATCTTTAAATGTTCATTTCTTTATTATATTGTAAACCTTATACTTTAATATTATAGGGCATGGTATTTTTTAAGAATGGAAAGTTACAATAGAAATAAATAACCTCTGTATTCTATAATTTAAATAAATATCAAGACAATATTGATAAATCGTCTTAAACTACTGGAAAATGCAAATGCCAAATTAATAAACAAATATATCGAAACAAAATACTAAAAAACTATTTTAATTTCTTTAATTTCAAATAATGCATATTTAGTAGAGATTAGAGGTTAATCATGCATTCCGAAATTTGCGCATGTTATATAACATCACACACCAATAAAAAATCACAAATAAACATAAAAAATAAACTCCCTCCACAATTTGAAACGTGTTAAAGAGATTTATACGTTTCTTGCTATAAGGATTCGACAATCCTATATACTGTTTTTTTTTTCTATTTTTTATAGGAAAAAAAAAAGAAACTAGTTAACATTTACAACTAAATTTGCACTCCATAAATCACTCTAGAGGGTATTTAGACTCGTTGAAATTATTTAAAATTCTAAAATATTGCACATATAATATTACTATAATACGATTTGCATATATAACACTGTAATACCCGTCCCAAATTTTAACCTTTCAAAATGTTTTCCACATTACACTTATCGCGTAAAGGTTTCCCTTAAGCCATAAAAGTACCATCTTAGTTTTCATCTTTGGCTGATAGTAAGGAGGGCGATAAAGGAATTTACTGTGTCAAAACTTGTAATAATTTCCATATTAAATCATGTTACTATCAGATCTTATGATCTTAGGGTTTTGTTTTTTCAATAAAGATACTGTGGAATTTTCTCTATAATATTTTTTGGGAAGTTTTTTATAGCAATTTTTTTTATAGGAATTAAGAAAAATAGTGAAAAATACATGATATAAATTTCAAATTCCAGTGTACTCTAGATTTGGATATGTAGTCTATGGAAGGTAGGGTTCCTTATACTCTCTAATCATTATCTAGTGAGTTATCTAGCTATTTTCTTTATAATTTGTATTTATGTGAAGTTTTAAATAGTTATCAGATAAAATATGCACACAGAATTGAAAGAAGGAGTTGTAGCTCTCAGGTGTGGCCTGCACATGGAGACTACACTCAGAACAAAGAGAGAACTCTCGTACACTCTACATTCATAAATGAAAGATTACATCATTAAGTACAATACTAGAAGTTAGGAAGTTGCAACCAAACCCCTAATCTCTAGGAACTAATCCTAAACTAAGGAGATACGTTACAACTTATGTAACCTTTTCTCCATTAATATAAAATAATATAATTATTTTCAACTCCCCCCCTTAATGGAGAAAGTATTGTCTTGAACTCCTAGCATCCTTCTAAACAATTCAAACTTCACACGTGCAAGAGGCTTTGTAAAAATATCAGCCACATTGTCACAAGTTTTACAATATTCAACAATAATCTCTTTTGACTGTAGTTTCTCTCTGACAAAATGGAACTGAGTGTCTATATGTTTGGTATTTTTATGGAACACTGGATTGTATGCCAATTTAATAGCGCTCTGGTTGTCGCTTTTGATGGAAGTGGAATTCTTCTGTTCTTCTCCTGCATCATTGAGAAGCCTTCTCAACCAAATCGCTTCACACGTCGCTGCACACAATGCCTGATACTCAACTTCACATGAAGACAGTGCTACAGTACTCTGCTTCTTGCTGCTCCATGCTATGACCCCGGAACCTATGCTGAATGAGTAACCTGTGATATACCTTCGATCATCGAGGTTCCCTGCCCAGTCTGAATCTGAAAAACCTGCTAGAATAACATCAGAAGTGTTAGTGTATAAAATGCCATAATTAACAGTACCACAAAGATACCTCAACACGCTTTTTGCTGCTACCCAGTGACTCTCAAGCGGTTTTGACATGAATTGGCTTAACAAACTAACAGAGTATGCCAAGTCAGGTCTGGTTGTTGTAAGATATATCAAGTTTCCAACCAGCTGTCTGTACATCGTGGCATCAACCTCCTTAGTGCCATCATCACTGAATAACTTCAAGTTCTGTTGCAAAGGTGTCGCTGCTGATCTACACTGATCCATACCAAACTTTTCCAACAGATTTCTGGCATACTTCCCTTGGGTAAGAAAAGTTTGCCCAGTATCTCTCCATACTTCTAATCCTAGACAGTAATGGAGGCTTCCGAGATCCTTCATTTCAAAAACTTGTGCCATAAGCCTTTTGATTCCACTGATTAAATCATCTGCATCTCCTGTTATAATCATGTCATCTACATACAAAGAAATCAGAATAATCTGCCCCTGCTTATTATACTTGGTATACAAATTTGGGTCATTTAAACTTCTATGAAAGCCATACTCTAAAAAGAAAGAATCAACCTTTTCATACCAAGACCTGGGAGCTTGCTTTAAACCATATAAAGCCTTTTTCAATTTGCAAACAAGATGTTCCTGCCCCTGCTTCACAAACCCTTCTGGTTGTACTAAATAAATTTCCTCTTTTAAGTCACCATTTAAAAATGCAGATTTGACATCAAGCTGGTGTAGCTTCCAATTATATTTAGTAGCTAAATAAATAAGCATTCTGATTGTATTTAGCTTTGCTACAGGTGCAAAGGTATCATCAAAGTCTATACCTTCCTGCTGTGAGTACCCTTTTGCAACCAGCCTAGCTTTCAATTTTTCAATACTTCCGTTTGCATTCATTTTTGGTTTAAACAGCCATTTGCATCCTATGGGTGTTTTATTCTTAGGCAGTTCAACTAAGTCCCAAGTGTTATTTATAAGAATAGATTCTATCTCTTCATTCATTGCAGCCCTCCACTCCTTAAATTGACTAGCTTCTTTGTAATTAGTGGGCTCTACAATGTTCAAAACATTTGACATCAAAGCATAGTCTTTCAATTTTAATGGTATTTGAGTCCTCCTACCTGATCTCCTTGGTAGGGGACTTACCTCAAATTTATTTTCTTCAACTCTAATTGGGCTTGCATTATCACCTTCATGATGTTCTTCTTCTTGTTTCTGCTCCAGCTCTCTTTCATCCTCACTGCTTTCATCTATCACCAATGGAATGTGCCAATTATCACCAATGTCATATTTCCCTTCCTGTACCTGTTCATGAAATACTACATCCCTGCTTGCAAATATCTTACGAGACTCAGGATTGAACAATTTATAAGCTTTAAATTCTGTGCCATAACCAACAAAGATGCATTTAACAACTTTAGGGTCTAATTTCTTCCTATCAGCTTTGGGTATATGGGCAAATGCTTTTGACCCAAATACTCTTAGATGATTTACTGCTGGTTTAAATCCATATAGAGCTTCAAAAGGAGTTTTGAAGCCAAGATATCTCGTAGGACTTCTGTTCTTCAAATATACAGCAGTGTTAATAGCCTCTGCCCAAAAACTATTAGAAAGACCCTTACCTTGTAACATGCTCCTTGCGCACTCCACTAAGGTTCTGTTCTTGCGTTCTGCAACTCCATTCTGCTGTGGTGTGTGTGGCACTGTAAACTGCTGAACAATCCCGTGAGATTTGCAGAATTTCATGAATTCCCCTAGCTTATATTCTCCCCCTTGATCAAATCGGAGAATTTTTATACTCTTACCAAACTGTTTTTCCACCAAGGTTTTAAATTTTATAAAGCACTGGAAAGTCTGACTTTTCTTACTTAAAAAATAAACCCATGAATATCTAGTGCAGTCATCAGTAAATAACAGAAAATAATATGCTCCACCTAGCGACCTTGTCTGCATAGGTCCGCATATATCAGTATGCACTAGTTCTAAAATATCTGTTTCCTTCCTCCTATCGTGCACAAGAAATTGTTCTCTATGCATCTTACCTAAGGCACAACCATCACAATTTAACTGAGTATTACGAAAGATAGGGAGTCCCTCAACCATACCTTTCCTCTGCAATAACATGAGATCCTGTAAATTCAAATGTCCAAACCTCTGATGCCAGAGTTGTTCGGCTGTTGATCCACCTGCAACCATGGCTCGCTTTGGTATACTTTTCACATCCAACCTGTATAGGCTTCCAACGCGCACGCCAGTTGCAACAATTTCTCTCCTGCAATCCTTTACCACACAATGAGTCTTGAAGAACTCGACTTGCATATCTTGATCAGTTATCATGGATACAGATATGAGATTTTTCTTAATTCCAGGTACATATAAGACATTTTTAAGATGACTGATTTTTCCATTTGGTAACTTAACTGGAATAATCCCATAACCTTTAATCTCGTATCCACTATCATCTCCTACATAGATTTTCGATCCATATGTACTTTCTTCAAGACTTTCAAAAAATTCCTTTTTACCTGTCATGTGGGAGGATGCTCCGGAATCGACATACCAAATATCGTCCTCATTGGATGCTGAAAGAGCACAGTCGACTGTGAACAGTCGAAATTCATGGCTGAAATCTTCATTTTCTTCAACATCTTCTTCTTCGACAAAGTATCCTCTGTGCTTTGCAGTTGCCAGTTTTATCCTTGCATCATCTGCCTGCCTCTTAAGACATCCATTTTGTATATGACCCTTCTTTCCACAGTAATAACATCTTCTTATAGGATTATTTACAAGCATACCTTTATATGGACTCTTCTGCAATGTACCTCCTCTCTGCTGCAGTTTCAACTGTGATTGCTGCTGTGGTTGCTTCCCTCTGAAAGGTCGTTGTTTCACCATCAGCGCAAGATCATCGTTCTGGGGGTTCAAGTTATGTCGCCGCTCCTCTTCTTGCAGCAAGATGCCTGTCAGATCTTCAAATGTAGGCACTTTCTCCCTTGCTGCCAACCCAGTGATGAACATTTGAAATTCATCTCGTATCCCACTCATTGTGATTGTGACAAGATCAAAGTCAGCCACCTTCTCCCCGATGTCCCCTAATCCGTCTTTCACATCTCTGATTCGTGTGATAAATGCAGCAGCGGTCTCACTTTCGTCCATCTTCATTGAGAACAACTTGCTTTTAAGTGCCATAATTCGACTTGTGTTATGGGTCTGATACAACTTTTTGATAGTCGTCCAGATCTCCGTGGACGTTTTACAGTCTCTGATGTGGGGGATAATGTTGTCCTTGACAGACATCTTCAGCAAAACTTTTGCCTTGTTTTCTCGTTTATCACATTCTTGCTCCTGTGTCCCTGTGTTCGAATTCGGCCTCTGCTCATCACCTGTAACAATGGACCAAGCATTCGCACCCTCAAGCAAGGTCTGGATCTTAAACTTCCAGTTCGTGAAGTTAGATCCATCGAGTTTTCCAGACTCGTGGATATAAGATTCCATCGTATTACTCATTTTGATCAGATCTACAAAATGAATCTACTCAACAGTAAAAAAAAATCGATACCTGTCAAATCTTATCACCCGATCTGCCACTTTTCTGCCACTTCTCTACCAGATCTTCTGATCCACCCACTGACAGATCTACAAAATCAATCCCGCTCCGATGAGAAAATCCGATGTTTTCCAATACAGCCAAAAAATCAATCTGATCGAAATTGATCCGATCTGCCTCTCCCGGATAGATCCGCAACTTGTTCGATCTGCTCCTCCGCAAATCGTCAAACGAAGATGAGGCTTCCCACGGATCCCCTTGAAGGTGAGTTGGCGCCCTCCCGAACGAAAAACCCGTGCCCGGATGAAATCGGTGTAAGTAAAAGACACTTGGCGCGATTTTCCCGTGCGACTCCGCACCAAGGTGGTATTTCGGCGTGGTGGCGCGATTAAAAGCTGAACAGACGCGCCAGTTGCGCTTCCTGGCGCTACTGTCAGCGCAAAAAACGCGCCAACCCCCTTATACTCAGAAAATTAAAAAATCATCCGATTCCGAGCCAGGTGTTCTGTAGTCCACCTGCTCAATCGAGCACAAAGCTCTCGTGTACACACGGCCACAAAGGCACTTTTAGCCACGAAGACGATTCTGCCACAAAGGCAAATTTTCCACAAAGGCGATAAAAAATCAGGCTCACCCAATCTGAGCTCTGATACCAAGATAAAATATGCACACAGAATTGAAAGAAGGAGTTGTAGCTCTCAGGTGTGGCCTGCACCTAGAGACTACACTCAGAACAGAGAGAGAACTTTCATACACTCTACATTCATGAATGAAAGATTACATCATTAAGTACAATACTAGAAGTTAGGAAGTTGCAACCAAACCCCTAATCTCTAGGAACTAATCCTAAACTAAGGAGATACGTTACAACTTATGTAACCTTTTCTCCATTAATATAAAATAATATAATTATTTTCAACTTTATCAAATTTTCATATCTTTTTTCATTATAATTTTGGAGATATACTATGTCTAAGATAGGGTTTGTGAGTAATCTGATTTTTTTTTATTTCTATTTATTACAGTATATGAGTTTTATTTTGTGGAAGTTATGGATTTTGACTAATATTGAAATTAGTTTCAAACAAGCTAGTTTAACATTTTTTGCAATAATAATTTTAGTGAAGTTTCAGATTTTGAAATTTTCACACTCTAAGAAATCATATCAAAGTGCTACATGAAAAATTCCATATCTAAAAGGACTAAAATGTCAAAGATATATCCAAAAATTCCATCCATATAAACAAACTTCACGTCAATATTTTAAATGCACACAACTTACAATTACAATTGGCATAACTATTGATTAGAAGATCCATTTTTAGGTGACTAACAATTGTGATGGAGAAGTATTGATATTATTTTATGGTATAGAAAGAATTTATATCAAATTCAATCTATTTAGAGGAGCTCCATATCAATGTTTTAAAGTTATAAAATTTACAATTCACATAACTATTCATTACAAGATCCATTTTTAGGTGATTGAAATTTGTGATAGAAGAGTATTCATATTATTTTCTTGTATGGAAAGAGTTTCTATTAGAAATAGAACTTCTAATAAAAAATAAAACAGGACATTAAAGAAAGAAAAGACCTAGAATATAGATTCTCCTAATTAATAACGAAGTTGATGTGTATGAATATATTACTGCTTGTTTTAATAGGAAGTTGAGCTTGCAGCTTCTATTTAGATATAACAATATCATTTTCCATATTGAAATTCTTATCGTAAGAATTAGGGGATTGGCCATAAATTGGAATTCTTGGATTAATGGAAATTATATTTATAGATATTTATAGAAGAGGAAAGAGAGGAAAAACTTTGGACTAATATCGATTACATATTACCAAGATGGATTGTAGTTGAACTAATGAATGATCATGGAAACATTTGAACAAGTACATAAATGCATTTCATCAATTATAAAATAGGATATTTATCTTATTTCTTGTTGCTGATGCAATTGTGCAATTGACTAAGGTTAAGCAACTATACTAATCTAATAATTTTTTTATTGGAAATTTTGTTGCTACTTACATTTGGAAATTGGGTTGGTTTATGTACCATTGACTTTTTCAATTAGTTTTTTTGCTTTAAAATTTGGGATTTTTTTTGGACTCAGTAACCTAAGCTCAATTTAGTTGTTGGGATATGTAGATTAAGTAATGTTGTGTTTCAAAAATACTTCTTTTTTTTAGTGGAATCCTATTTAGTGGATACGTTTTAATTATTATTTATGTGTTATTGTCAAGTTCACCAATTGACTAGAAATGTGTTGTATTATTACTTAGTTGTCTCATAGGCTAGGATTGTGGTGTCTTGTTTGTTTAGTTGGATCATTGACTAAGAGAGTTTAGATAACAATTTGGAAACTTTATTGTTTTGGTTTTATTATATTTTTATTTGTTATTAAATAGGTGGACATATTGTTTCATTGATTTCCATGTAGATTGGGTGTAAGATCATATTGATGATAGTTGTTCAAAACATCTTTTCAAAAGCGTTAATGTACCATGGTAGGTGGACATATTGTTTCATTGATTTCAATGTAGATTGGGTGAAAGATATTATTGGTGATATTTGTTCAAAATATCCTTTCAAAAGCATTAATGTACCATGGATTGATTAGTATGATGGTTATTTACAATATATTCAGAGGTAACAATGTTTCTTACTATATCTGGATGGAATTTTTTCTTTGGTGATCAACACTTGTTGTCCATATCAAAAATATAAAATCTGTTTTTCACTCTAAAAATCTCATACAAGGGGGGAGAACATATATGCATACTTTTTCTTATAATTAATAGATGGAATCTTTCTCATCTTCACATCACCATAAAAAGAGTGTTGTGATATAAATAATCTAACTTTTGTTATATCTTTGAGAAATTACTATTATAAATCTTTATAATATACGAAACAATTTCTCTTTTTTAGTTGAGACTAGAGGCTTATTCTACAGAGCAGAGAGGCTCATTCTAAAATTAAGTATGAGGATATGTGTGAGTTTCTAGGTCCGTCCATTTAAAATAAAAATAAACTATGTTTCAAATAAAAAAATAATATTGACAATAAAAATATATATATATATATATGTTGTAAATTAATTAGAAGTAAAAAAAATGTGTGAGTAATATGTTTAAACCTTATATTTCAACTTCATAATTGTTAGATTAAAATATTTTAAGCTTGAAAGCTTGTATATAATAAAATATTCAATGTGAGTTATCAATAAAATATTTTAATACTAATCAATATTGATTTCTACTTAAAAATATATTAATAATAAAAAACCATTTTAATTTTTATATATGTAAAATGTTTTATTTTATATATATATATATACAATTTAAACAATCAAAAAAAAAAAATATATATATATATATATATATATATAATTTAAACAATCAAAAATTAAGCCACCAACTCAGAGACGACCATCCCATCTATTTTCCTCTACAAATAATAAGTGCACAAATAATAAGTGCACATGCCGGCCATTTTCCTCTAAAACAATAAGTGCATCCCAGCCATTTTCCTCTGCTATTTTCCTCTACAAATAATAAGTGCACATGCCGGCCATTTTCCTCTAAAACAATAAGTGCATCCCAGCCATTTTCCTCTGCTATTTTCCTCTACAAACAGTAAGTGCATCCCGGCCATTTTCCTCTGCAAACCGTAAGTGCAGTCCCTCCAGGTTGCCTTAATTTTACCCAAGTTGTCTTCAGTTACTAGGTACATTAGAGGAAATATTCATAGTTTCAAATATTACCTTGAGTTTGGGTGGAGTGAATATGAGATAAATGCAAAAGAAACAGCATTAGACAAGGAGGCCAATGCGATTCACAACCATGATGACGATGTTATCCCACCCACTGTTTATTTGAGGTGACCCAAAGAACCTGTAGAGAAACAATTGAAGAGCACTATGAATATGGTAAACCCCGAAAAGTTCTCACTAGTACTCTTTCCTATCACCCTCTTGAATGTGGTACTATTCACCAATATCGTAAAAAAACCAAACTAGAGTTGTACCCAATACGGCGCTTTATTAATATTTGTGTATTAATTTTTGGACGCAAGTGCAAAAAGGTCATGCAGCATGAGAAAGTGGACTTGAGCACATTAAACACAGACGAAAGATATTATTCAAATAGTTTTTGTTGATCATACCTCTGCAAATGCATTTCACGCCTTCTCGGCAACTATCAACAACACAATGTTTAATATTGTACTTCCATGCCATAGTCATACAGACAATTAGTTATTTATTATGCAGAAAGTGTCACAAACTTTGCTTTTGTTGTTGACCGCATATGCAGATACATACGAGCGGTTGGTTATCTCTCTCTGTTGAATCTTTCCTCGTTCCGCTTTATAGGTATCTTACGATAATTTTCATTGGATCGATCCACAGGAATATTATTTCCGCGTTTCTACCAACGTCTCCACAGGAATCTCTGCATCCTCAGGAAATTAACTCCATTTTAGCCTCTGATAGAGCTCGGCAACAATGGTAATGTGACTGGCTGGGAAAGAAGGATCTGCATTTCGGGTCAAAGCAGGCCTCCACTCATCTCCTGTCTTTTTCCGCGACATTGCTGCAGCAACTGTGTTTAGGGCCAATGGCAAACCTTGAATTAGAGAGGAGACCCAGAGGGCTGCGCGAGATTCGCCAGATCCCGGCTTGAGCAAAACTCAGAGGAAAACCAGATGGCGAAGGCCTGCGAATATGCTCTGTAGGTTTTAGCAGTTTGAAGTTTTTGAGTATTTGGATATCAGTTAGAAAAGCTGCAGAAGCAGTGCTGGTTTCGGCATCAGCTGATGAAGTGAAGTTTTTCAAAGATAGGTGAAAGCGTACATCTGGGAGGGGCGCAACACTTTGCATTCAGACATACATGGTGGCTGCCAGAAGGTGCTGCTGCTGTGAATGTTGTCACGACACTACAAGAGGTATCTGCCATCATTGGACATTTGCGGTTCTGAGTTTGTTTTTAAGGATTATGTTTGCTTTAAAGTTTTCATAAACGAAAGGTTTCCATGTGACTGGCCTGGTGATTCCGAAGCAGAAATAGAGATTCGGTATTGTGTTGGTGACATTAGGTCCATTGGATGGAAATGTATGAGTGTATCCAGTTTTGATTTCATCAGAAGCAGCGGATTGTATATGAAGGCTGTAGTTTCGTCCCAATATAACCTGGCTGTACAAAACTCCTCACTGCTGGTGGCCTCACTGGGTTTTTCGCAATCAGTCTCTGTTTTTAGGTGGAGCTGCCCTGTTTGTGGGTGCTGCGGCCATATCTGGGCCTTCAGTTCACACTGGACTGGTTTTTCCGGGCAACGGTCATCACAAACTTTTTCCGGGACATATACCTTACCGGTATTTTTGAATTTGATTTCCTACTTGCCGTTTGAAATGACGTTAACTTTCTGATGTCTTGTCTGGCATGGGGATTTCATAAATTCTTCTGTAGCGCAAGTACTCATGCATCTCAATCGACGCCGGCGTCCATTTATGGCTGAATTTATGGGAATGTCAATGTCGACTGTTTTTTAATCTGGTCGTAGCCATCTCAAGGCTTTTCCAATTTTCCCTCTGACATTATCAATCCATACGACAGGGATTGCTGGGATTTTTTGGTTGACACGAACTCCCCCTCATTACTATCCATGTGACAAGCTGCTCTGTAACACTCTGCATTGTAACAGGCGGTACTCTTCTTTCGGTTGAACTGGCCTTTATTTGCTTCGTTCCTGGTGGCATTTTTCTTACGTTGACTTCCCCGATCGTCTTTCTTTCCTATGATTCGTCAGCCAGCTTGCCATGAAGAGCGCCATGGGTGATGATGCAAAATCTGCGCAAATGGATTTTGAGCTCGATGCTTCGATTATTGCTCAATCCATCATCGCGCCTCCAGGTTTTCAAGCGCATCACCAAGGAAAAGGATCGATTCGTAGAGGCAGACACAAGCTGAAAAAGAATCGATTGGCCTGCTTCAACCCTGCTATGGACATCAAAGAAGTGGTGCTGGATCATGAGGATCTTTGCGGAAGGGTCATTTGTTTGCAAAAGTGTGCACTAATTGGTCGCTGGATGTTTGCAGATGGTCATGTGAATGATATGCTGGAATGGGCTAAGAATGTCTGGTCTCCAATTGTGGGATATGCTCCGAAGGTCAGTCCGCTCCTAAATAATTGGTATAGCATTCATTTTATGAATGAAAAAGATGTTGCCTTGATTGTTGACAAGACATGGGTACGTGGTAAGAGTTTTTTGCAACTTCTGCCCTGGTACCTCGGTTTTAATCCAATAATGGAGGCTCCAAAGAATAGATCAGTGTGGGTTAAACTCCCGGGCCTTCCGTTGGAGTTCTGGACGGACAAAGCATTAAGGGCCATAGGAAATTCCATTGGATGCACAAAATACATCGATCCAGGTATTCTTGATGACACAAACAATCGCATTGCATGGATATTAGTTGAAATGGTCTTCTCTGGCGGTTTGCCCGCGAATGTTGACCTCGTTTGGGGTTCCAGAAGACATAGGCAAAGGGTGGATTATTGGGGCATACCTTTCCGCTGCCTGGTTTGTCACAGCACAGGACATTTGAAGGACAACTGCCCTCGGTTGCATTGGAGGCCCCGTGGGGGCAATCATAGATCAGTTGGTGCAAATGGCGAGCTGTCTCCAAATGATCATCGAAATGTCCTCCCATTAGGTAATTCTTCTCTTGCGGATTCTGCTATTAATTTGTCTGCTATTGATAATGATCAATCTGCGGAATTAACTCCACCAGAAAAGGAGCTGATGGCTCCTACTTATTCTAAAATCAACAATGTATTTTCTCCCCCGGTGAATTCCGGTTCGCCCAAGCAATTAGAAGCCGAAGTAATCCATGGATCGACAATCATGAGGAAGGATAAAATGCCGCATGCCTTTTCTGCTCTTGCTGACCACAATCAAATGTGTCCCATCACTGAGCCATTATATACTTCCCCCTCCATGCCGCCCCTAGAAGACGCATCACCGCCCCCTCCTCCTCCCTCTCCGCATAATACCGAAAAGGTGAATTTACTGGACTCTCTCCATGTCTCTACTGCTCTAGATGACCGCCATCAAACCTGTCCCACATCTGCGTCTTTATATTCATCCGCATCCCCTCCGCTGCCTCCTCCCTCTCCACATAATAGTGCGAATGGGGATTTATTGGAATCACCTATTAATACTATTGGATGTGATGTCGAATCCCTTTTTAATAACCCGAACCTTGACCTGGCAGCCCTCACTATATTTGAGAATATCCCTAGGAAACCTGATATTGTCATCTCGCCGGCTTCGGGTTGCAATATTACGGTGAGGAAAAAAACGAAGTCCGCTTCCAGACACTTCAGGGGGAGGCCAAAAACAAAATCCCTCTTTCGAGATGAACTTCTTGACCTTCGGGAGGTTCCTATTTTTTCAGCTGGTGATCCCAGGGTGGATGGAGCTTGTGACCCTCCTTGGGTCTCCAAACGATTTCCGCCATCCCCTTCAGCTCAGGTGGCATGGCCGAATAGTTTTTTGCTGATGGTTGTATATGATACTATCTTGTTTTTTTTGTTCTTCCATATGCCCATATTCATATGCTACTACGGTAAATGCCGCGGGATGTCTGACTCATCGTGGTTGTGGTTTTTGTTTTGTCGCGAATGTTGTGGGTTCTCATCTACGGATTTTGTTGATCCTCCATTTCTTTTCCAATTGGCAATTGGGGGATCCATTTTGACATCATCAACGACTCTATGCTTGATAGGAGTCTCATGTGCTGGTTGTTTTGCCAGATCACATTATTTATGGTTTTAGGAACAATGTTGCATATTGGGAAGTGATTTCTCACTTCACTTTCTTATGATTTATTATGCACTGTTTTTTATCATAATATAA